>JAPYYX010001594.1:0-28665 GCA_030522605.1 Cremastinae sp. B BG-2022a | reverse complement strand
GTATATTAAAATTTTCAAATTTAACACGGTCAAGATACGGAACGACAATTCGCTAGAATAAAAATAAAATTAACACTGTTAATAAGACCTCATAAAAAAAACTTCAATTTTACTTCAAACATTATTTTTCGAATGCTGCATGAATATGAATGAATTTTCTCAGATCGTTTATTTACAATCCTCAGATTTGATGAGTAATTACTAGTGTTCATATGAGTGAGTTGAGAGACTTTCACGGAATTAATAGTTCAATATACATATAAAAATGAAAAAAAGTAAAATTCGAAAAATTTCAATCATTTATATGATTCAGTTGAAATTTTTATTATCTGGTGCTATCTCAAAATGAAATATTTCGTAGTTTTCAAAATTATTTTTAATATACACTCAATTGACTACAAATTATAGGAGCAGAAATTTCTTAAACAACACCTCAAAATAGTGAAACAGCTGAAACTTTGAGTTTTCCGATTGAGGTAGGTCAATTTGGCATTGACCTACCTCAACGAAAAGTTATTGAGCGTGAATTCTGGATGTAGCTTACCGAATTTGAAATGTAATTTGAACGAAATTTCTAATTTAAAAAAAAATATGATTTTCTCCATTTATATATTTTGGAATTTGATGCGATATTGTTGACTTCTCATTTTTACAAATTTTGTCCAATGTTAAAAAAAAATGTAAATTTGATTCCCATTTATTTTCTAGTGTACGTTCGGAAAATTAATATTTTCATCATTGAAAAACAATATAAATTTTTTTTCATTTATATTTGACAACTAATGTAATATTATTCCTCTATTTTTTATAAAAATATAAAAAGTGATTATTTGCTTTCTTTATATTATTTAAATAAATATTTTTACCATTAAAATACAATATAAAATAAACAAAATATCCATAAAGAATAAAAACATTACTAATGCTAATACTCTGGTCTCACGTGTAATTCATCAAAATGATTAAAAAATCCGTATCTCCATTCGAATGTAGATAAAATTTTAATTTAAACATAAAATTCTAGATCAGATCAAAAATATTCATTTTTTTTGTTACGGAATACAAAATGACGGTGTCTAATCTCACACCCAAAAAAAAATTACACAATAATTCTTAACTCCAACTAAAAAGACGTTTCGCGTCAAAACAATTTTCCAAATCATTAAATTCGAAATATTATTAATAATTTTTTTTTCACAATTTCTTAAATAATTTTATCATTTTTTTTCAATCTATCGTCATTGTTGCTATTAAAATCGAGCGCAAGTGAATTTCCGGTATCGCGAGCAAATGTGTGTCACTCTTATGCAAAGAGCGTTGAACTCTTGCCTCGTCAGTCTTCTCTCGATCCCTCCCCCTTCCCCGCGCTCATCTGATTTCCTCGACGAGTCACAGGGTTTTAGTCCAATCGCACACGTGTGTTTGCTATCCTCGAGAATCACGAGCCTTTGCGCTTCCGAATAAAAAAAGGAAAAAAAAAACGTAATGAAATAAAGAAAAAAAAAGAGGATAGAGAAACAAGGCCGCTTACTAACGAGATAGAAAGAAGGTACGGCACAAACAAAGTTGATTAATTCAGAAGGCTGTCTCGACCAAAAACATTTACAATTTTGATGTTCATCGATAATGTGAACGTCGACGACTTTTTTGAATGACGATCATAGTACTTGTCCTGAAATTAATTTACATTATAAAATAACAATTATTATTTTAATTATGATTAACAGTAATTGAAAATTTTATGCATAGATTTTATTCAAAATTTGAGTATAAAAATGTAAAATTTGGATGTATAAATTTATTTTAAAAAATGTACCATCAAAATTTTAAAATCAATAATTTTGATACATTAAATAGTTCAAATTTTTTAAACAAAACTGTAGTGTACAATCAATAAAATAGGTAAGTAATGCGGTATAAAAAATTTGATAAATTGAATAAAAATAAAAAATTCGATATTAAATAGATTCAAAACATAATACGAAAATTTTGATTATAATTGATTATAAAAAATTATAATTATCATTTTATGCATTTGAGGCATAAAATTTATGCATAAAATTTTCAATTACTGTTAATTATAATTAAAATCATTGAATTGTAATTAAAGTAATAATTATTATTTTAATTATAATTAACAATAATTAAAAAATTTGGATGTATAATTTTATTAAAAAATCAATCATTTTGATACATTAAATACTTCAAATTTTTTAAATAAAACTGTAGTGTACGATCAATAAAATAATGCGGTATAAAAATTTGAATAAAAATAAAAATTTCAATAAGTACAAATGGATTCATAAATGCAATACAAAAATTCGGTTCAAAATTTTGCTAAAATATCTGATTTAACTATATAGTAAATACGCTAAAATAACGGAGCGATAAATTGTCAAATTGTCTAAAACGACGGAGTGACTAATCCGCGGACTCTGGACTTTGCTTTTTGTATTTCTCGCATTTCCTCTGACGTCAGAGAAGCTAAAGACTTTAACACTCTCGTTCCAAATGTGACAATTGCAAGACGTATTTATAAATTCTGACAATGTCAAGCAAGAATAATTGTACTTTGTCTCAAAAGATGGTTCAAAGTTAATAAATTTCTTCTCGAAAAAAAAAATAATAATAATAATAACAGAGGCGAAAAAATAAAAACGGTTCGTGGAAAATTTTTGGGGATTTAGAAATGGGATCAGGTCAAGCGGCATAAAGAATAAGATCCAAAGCCTGGTAGAGCGTATAAGAGGACAAGGTAAGGCCAGGATGGAGTGCCTTGACCTCACCACTAACGCGTTCATCCTCGCATACGCTCTGGCGATTCAAGTGTCAACATATTCGCATCGATTTTTATATTAACGAGGGAAAGGGACACGATTTGGCTTATTGTTTTGTATCGTAGATAAAAAGTCTTCACGACCTTGCCAATTTCAGTTTTCGTCTATTTGATATTGACTCTATAAGCAATTTAAAACAAAATAAATAAATAAAACATTTTTTAATATTTTGACAATCTTTTCACAAAATTTCAAATAGATTTGGGAAAATGTATTTATTTTAATTTTAGAATCGTTTAAAGATAAAAAAAATAATTTGATTTATAATATAAAGTATTAGGAACCATTTTTGAATTTAAAAACATTTTTTAAATAGAATTTGTAGTGGTTTGAAAAGAAACTTATTTTTAAAATTTTTGTATCATTCGAAGATTGCATAATAATTTACAAATGATATTAAATTTTTAGGAATATTTGCGAATTTTTCGAATATTAATTAAATTTAAAAAATAATGTACATAAAATATTGAAAGTAAAGTTGATAATTTAAGGAATAAAAAATATTTAAAATATATCGTGGAGTATGGAAAATTTATATAATAACGGTGAGAATAATTACATATTCATGTGCGTAAGTAAGTAAAAGGAGGAAAGAGCCGGTTTGACACTTTGATTGCGTAACCACAAAAACATAAACAAGAAATCACATGATCCACGTGTTTTCTAGGCATCGGCTTGCCGCGGCCTTGACTGGAACGTTTTACGTACAGCGATTAAATTACGCGCCACCACTCGCAAGATAGCGAGCTGACGCGCCTCTGTCTCTCCGGGATGATATACCTTACGGAGCTTTCGCTATATTATTTTTTTTTTCAAGTCCACTGAACATAGACAAAAAAATTTATTTTCATTTTTTAATGCATGTGGAAATAATCATTGTCATTTGATCAGTAAGATTTCTAGCTATATTTATCACTGTTGAATATAATTATTGTTAAAAAATTTTACTGTAATAATAATAAAAAATATTTCATTTTATTTTTATTAAAATATCGAATATAAAGTTTTCGGTTTCTATAATTCAATATAAGACAATTTTCATGTTGTCTTCAATATTTAAAAAAAATATTGATAAATGTTATTGACGTTAAGATGAACAATAATTTTTTAGCTATTTTTAAAATTAATAATTTTCGTTATTTCAGAAATCCCATATACATAATTTTACAATTGTTTCATTTTTATTTTCGTAATTTTATTTATGTGTATCAAAAAACAAAATAAACAGGGAAATTGCACACGGAATGAGTCAAAAATTTTTTTCGATGTCAGTGGTGGGTGTGTCCCAATAAGATTTATTTCGTGTTTTTCGTTACGATTGTGTCGCGGGAAGGGGAGACGCGATGTTTTGATCGTACGTCCCAATCGCGCACGGTCCTACCAATAAAACGCGGACGGAAAAAGAAAAAAAAAAAAAATAAACGCCGGGCTTACGCACGAGATCCGTCTCTTACGTGTTATCATTATTATTTTTATCTGTCATTCGTTCGTAAAAAGATTTCGTCAGACTGGACGATTTCGATGAATTTGCAATACTAACTTTTTAACCGATTTTATCATTATAAATATCGATTTCGTTTTGAGAATCAAATTAGACAAATCCTTTTTTATTGAGTAAAAAATAAACAATTTATTCTCAATTGTCCACATTATTCATTGACATTTGTATTATTTTGCGAATATCAATTTAACCGGATTAAATTCATCCGATTTTATTTTTTATTTATTTATTGCTTAATATTTTATTTATTGTTAATTACGTAAATTTAATTTCGCCCAAACGTCAGCAGGAAAAAAAACACGTTGAAAAATTTCACACGAAAAAAATTGAAAAAACAAAAGAGAATAAAAAAACGTTAGTGATTCGTCTTTGGATCACGAGTGCGTTTGAAGGACGCAGGATGCACTCAATTTATCAATTGACGTGTGAAAGCGATACTCGTGGCTTCTCCAAAATAATAATAACAATAATAACAAAAACAAAAAACTTTATATAATTTCTAATGTCTGCGTAAACATGGATGGAACGTTGAGTTTTTTTTAATTAAAAATACTAATGCCGAACAAAAATAATGAAAATTGGAACAAAAACGTTAAAAACAATAATAATAATAAAATTTCGAGCGATTGTTCAAATATGCGCGATAAAAAATGCAAAAAACGAAAAATAAAAAAATTACATGGAAAACCGATAAGTTCAACAGTTGCAAAAATAAAAATTGAAAAAGTCACGTAGGCAGAGGGTGAGAAAAAAAAGTCACGTAGTGAAAAAGTTTTCTCCTTTTTTTTATTTGAAAGGAAAAAAATTTTGGGATTGGCGATTTCATGGAGGAGAAAAATTACGAAAAAAGGAAACTTGATAAAAAAAAAAAAAAAAAAAAAAAAAAAAAACAGAAAATGAGAAAGAGAAATATAAGAGAAATTACTCTCTCTTTGATTTATATGTTACACACTGCAATGAAACGAAGAAAAAGAAAGTCTATAAAACTGAATATGATAAAATGACGAAATAATGAAGAAAATTTAAAAATGCACAAAAAAATAAAGAAATTTTTACCGAAATCGATGAACTGTTTTATCGAAAGGGGCGACGGGTTGAACTGGGAGTAAAAATCCAGCATCTTGGTAATGCTGTTGAAACACCTCCTCGTAATCCTCATTTTGACTCCTTTTGCACATTAAACGTCTTTATTCGGCTTTTATTTATTGATTCGATTGTTACGCGATAGTTTTGTTCGTCTTTGAGGTTATGTGGTTCAATATTTAATGAATATTATTCGCTAAAATTTACGTTATTCACATTCCCGGCTTGCTGGCTTATTTTTTTACAAGCTCAAACCTTGCACGGACTTGTTTTGCTTCTTTATTTTGCCTAATATTGGGGTACAACGCGGATCAGCGTCTCTCACGATCGCACGACTCGAATCAACTGCGGGCATAAAGTTGTACACACTGCGATGTATCTTTTTAGTTCGGCGATTGATCGGCAGAGGCAGCAGCGAGCAGCGCCGCTTCTCGGTCGGTAAAACAGAAGCGGGGCTCACGGCCGCTACGGCTCATTTCCGCCACAAAGTGGAACCTCGCATGGTAACTTACCGACGAAATAAAACCTTTCAGCGCCATCTCTCGACAACTCGAATGAACATGTTTTTTTGAATGCTCATCAAGATTGACTACGCGATTCAAACCATAATTTAAAAACTAACAAAAAAACGAATAGATATGCAAAAATAAATGTTTTATATCTAAAAATAACATAACCAGCCGTGTGCGATTTTATTCAGCCAATTTTCGATGCTGAGACATTTTTTTCGGGATTTATAATGACTAGCGCCGTTGAACACGACTTCCGGTCGTAGGTAGAGCCCATGTGGTGCTTGCTGCGTGATCACTCGAGATCTCGCGGTTTCTCCTGTGAAATCTTATTCATCGTTCCTGCTCGAAATAATGATCGCGAGTGCAAATTTGCGGTACTGAAATCGCAGAAAAACGAACGGTAAATTCCTGTCGAGTGTCCGAATGTGTCGGAAATCGCGCCGTGACGAAAGCTCGTGAGAACGACAGAAAAAAAAAGACTCTGAGATAGGCCGAGGCATCGGAAAAATATATAAAAAATACTAGCAATTCGTGCAACGTGCGTGTAACGATGGCGGATCTTGACGATTTTTTCGCGAAAAAGGACCGCAAAAAGGCGAAGGGGAAAAAGTTCACGACGACCGAGGAGATCGTGAAGAAACTCGAGGAGACGGGAAAACGGGCCGAGAAAGCACGGACCAAGGACAAGCCTGCCAACCTCGAAGAAGACGAGGAAGCTCAACTGCCTCCGGTAACAGTCACGTTTTTTCACGAAAAAAGAAAAAAGATCGATAGACCCAAAGAAATTGATACTGATAAGGTCGCTACAAAAATCATTTCGGGCCCATGTAAAAAAATTAACGGTACTCCGAAATTTATGAGAAAAATCGAATTTTTTGATTCCGATTAAAATAACGCATTATAAAATCGATACACAATTTTTTGAGTACGTCAATAATAATGATAATGGTAAAGCCTCTAAATATTTATGATTTACGAATCTTTTTTTTTAAGGAAAAAAATTTTATCGAGCGTTGATGAGAACGGACAGGATCTTTTCCGAATCGTAAAATCACACCCCGAATGCGAAATAATTGATCAGGGATGAGAAAAGAGAAAGAATGCGACTTTTTCGACGCTTGGCCTCTTTTCTTTCGATCCCCGAGAAATTTCTTTTTAGCTTTCCAATTGTTACGTAATCGAGGTTAAATGAGAGCGAAAGAACGTTTTTTTTGCTCGATTTCAGTCCCTTCGCAGGAGCGAATCGGTTCCGGAAATTTTTTTCGACTCACAGCTGTTTTCCCGCATAAGACCGTGTTTAACCTCACTTTTCGAGTTTTTTTGATTTTCGAAGAATTTTTGTGATCAAAGAACCAGTCGAGCAGGAATTTTTTATTCGAATAAAAGTTCAATATTTTTACGAGGATCATGAATAGTTATATGACTTTCGAATTAAGATATCTGAATGAGTTTTTTTATAAATTTCTGGACTTTTTCTAAACCTTTTTTTTACTTGATCTTCTGAAATAAAAATACTTTTAGGAAGACGACGAATGGCGAGAATTCCAAGAGGAGAAGAAAGATTACACTGGCCTGAAAATAGGAAATCTTACGGTAAATGAATCTGGAGAATGCGAGTCGGATGATGAGAAGGGAGCGATGGAGAACAATTCAGACGGAGAGGGAGGCCCGGGCGGCGGCAAACAGAGCGGTCCCTGGAAAAAGCCTGAACTCCCAGAAGCGAAAGAAGCTCCGGAGCCGCCGAGCGAGCCTCAAGGAACCGCGAGCGCAGCTCCGACCGGCGGCAGTTACAAAGCTCCACATTTGAGAAATGTCACTGCGACTACCATGACTTCAAGGTCGAGAAGAAATCAAGCACCTGACATTAATAGCGAAGAATATTTCCCAACGCTGAGTGGAAAGCAGCCAGCGAGCGCGGACACGACTGGACAGTGGGGAAGACGGTAAGAAGATATCTTTCGTCGTCTCTCATGTGGAACAATTATTTATTTGTTTTCACAAAAACAATTAACGCTTAGTAATGAAATATTGTTTCTTCTTTATTGTTCCTTATTATCTAAATATTTTCATGGATATTACGACACTTATTTTCATTACTTAAATATTTATTTGGATATTTAGGAAAAAGGAGGAAGGAAATTTTGAGGAGGTTCGTAATAGGGGAGGAAGCAGAGGGATGAGCGTACAAGAGGCCCAGCAACAGGCCCAAGCACCGAAGCTCTCGCTGGGCAACAAATACGGCGCTCTCACGCAGGACCAGAGCTGAGATCGCGATCGAAGGGTCGCGAGAATGAAAATCGTTGATTCGCCGTTTCTAAACGCATCGTGTTCCGTAGCCCAGTCGGCGCTCCGACGAGAACACAATCGATAGGTTAGAAATTTTTTTTTTTTTTCCTCGTTCCTCCACGTACCCGGAAACGGGAATCGTTGGGAAGAATCGCGAGCGAGCGCGAGTCGAGTTCCAACATCAATTTACATCGGAAAATAATATAATATTTTTTCGATCTTTCTTTTTCTTTTTTTTGTTATTCCTAGGAAATCGATAAGTCGGAGAAAATAAAAATAATTGTTGATTATTATTTTACAAACGGCCTTTATCGTTGATTTCTTCCATTTTCTTTTCAAGTCCTATTTCGTTTTCACGATCGAATTTTGCGCACAAATTTACGATGGAGCTCTTTGAAGAAATTGAGTATTCGGAAAATGCGGAAAAACATCTCGCGTGTAAAAAATTTAAATTGCGCTTCAGCATCTTAGCCTCGAGTTCCGGAACCGGTTAAATTTGTTGAACAACATTTTTGAGCACCAACGAAAGAAATACATTGTCCGATAGAAAATAATAAAATTCGATAAACTCCAATTTTTTACTTAAGGCAAAAAATTTGAAAACAGATTTTAGTCGAAAGCTTCTAAAAGGAGGAAACTTGAAAGGAGAAGATTTATCCGGTGGAGAGAGAGAGAGAGAGAGAGAGAGACGGGAAAAATCATAAAATGAAAAAATAAACCTTAGATCGAAAGGTGGAAAAAAATATAGGTAAATTAAGAAAATATTAAGCGTATATGTGTAGATAATAAAAATTTAATAATAATTAATAATAATATTAATATTGATAATGATAATTTGCCGAGGCTGGGCTTCGGAATTTCTCGCCTCGAGAAGAAAAATATACGAAGCGGAAAACACGATGCGTTGAAAGTTATTCTGGACGAGAGAGCATGAACAAGAAATAGAGATGGGAAAATTATCGTTCGATGAGAGAAAATAAGATACGTTTCCAAAAACTGCCGGAAAAAAAGCATTTTTCATTTTCTTAATCGATATTTATTAGCGAAGAATCTTTTGCTCCAATTTTCGTTTCTCTCTTTTTTAATTCAATTTTACTTTCGCACTTTCATTATTGTAATTATTATCATTATTATTGCGAGGCTGTTTTGTAAGCTGTCATATCAATTTTTTGAAAATTCGTTCTACTCGAATTCGTTTTTTGTTTTTTTTTTGCTCGTTCTCTTTTCTGATTTTTCGGAAAAAATCCATCGACGACGAGAAACGAAATAGCCTGTATTTTGTTATGGAAAAAGGAGACCCGGGGGAAGATAAAATAAATCAGATAGAATGAATTTTTATCGCTATTGTTGACGCGGTAATATTTTAGTGATTAAGGAATAATGATCTTCAAGGTGGGGAGAAAAGTGAAAGAGAGAGAGAGAAAGAGAGAGTATTATGAGAGTGAAAGAAAAAAAATTCGAAGAATTCTAAAAATAAAAGAATTTGCGAAAAAAAATGATATTTTGAGTTATTCCCGAAAGATTCTTGTCGCATGATCAAAACACGTCTTCCGGTTTCGCGTAGTTGGAGTCGCTGAAAAATAATAAAAGAATATTCTTTTTCGTATTTCTTTTATGAATTTTTTTTTTATTGTACTTCACGACGATGATTAAATTCAGGATCCCGAAGATACCTCTCTCCATACTTCAGTCCATGACTTCCCTCGTTCGAGTAAGAAACGTACATCGTCTTTTCCAAGAGCGAGGAATTGAATTTCGGTAGAAAATACGTCCAAGCTTTGCTGTGAATTCCGACCTGATTCAAAATATTTGCTCTTTAATTTAATCAAAGTAATTAATAACAGCATCATTTTGCAAATAAAATATTCATTCGCTTATTAAAAATTTAATCAAACGTTGATTTGACTCGGAAATCACCTCTTCGAAATTTATATCCGGTTTCGAGTCTGCAGAGGGCGCCATTATAACTTCTTCTTCCGTTCGTACGTAAAATGACGGATGTTCTTCCAATTCGTCCAATTTCTCGAGCATTTTCGAGTCTACGTCGTAAATCTCGCCTAGAATGTGCTAAAAATTAAATCGAAGATCAGCAATGAGCGAAATTTGAATAAAAACGTGAAGGCGACGGTGGCGCCACACGGCGGTACTAAAATTACGCCGCATCACGTGACTCGCTACTCGTCTTTTTTTTTTCGCTCCGTGGCCGGATCGCCGGACTTACGTTGCCGGTGCCAGGTTTTTTCAGCAAAAATGGAATGTTGTATCTCGTCGCGATAACGAGCGGATACTTGTTCACGGTTTTGCCACAGCCCAGAAATTTAGCGTATCCGTCTTTCGTGTTCTGCAACAGCCGATGATTCGGCTCACCGCGCTTCAGCGTACCGTAAACGAAAACCCGGTGAAGCGGGTTCTTGAATAAATTCTCGTACATTTTCCGTTTTGCTATTTCAATCGTAATTTGGGTTAGAACACTTTACGCCGGGTCACGTGATCATAAAAAGTTTTTAAGAAAAAAAGGAAGATGGCGGCGATATTTTGACAGCAAATTTGACGTTTTGGAGCAAAAATTTGTTCAACAAAGCGCAGGCGATCGAAAAATAGAAAAACTTCAGCGAGCACTTCACATTCGAAACTTCTGTTCGCCCTGTAATTCGATACGCGTACGTGACTTTTTTCACGAACCGTATTCGTCCTCGTGAAATGAGTATCGCGCGAGCCGACCGGCACCGATAAAATTCATTAGGATCTTCCTGGTAAAAGCTCAGGAATCACGTGACATTTTTGTGACGATAAATAAAAAAAATGGTACAATTATCTCCTCGTGACGCAGGTATAACATTTTTACGAGAGAGACGAGAGATCTTGTACTGATCGGTAATAAAATTCTAGCGAATATCGACAAAATTGGTGTTTTTGTTATCGACCGTCGGTATGGCAGATCGTTCAATTTTCTACTCCATTTTCGGGGTTATCGCAAACAACAATCGTACTTCTTGCTAGATTATGCAAAGGCTGCTCACGAAAAATTAAAAAATCCTTTTTAAACAATTCGTTTGCAATTTATTCTGTGGCTGTGTGTCGAATGAGAAGGACCAACGGGGAAACTGTTTCATTATCGGGACTGTGACTGCTCTTTAATGACGCGGATAAACAAACGTTATGTTTGTCACGTTTTGTAAAATGACCAATCGTTGAAATTTGGATTGTATCTCGTTTGGGAAACGACTCAACGATTCAGGACGCTTCGGAGTGAGTATTTCTTTTTATCTCGTCTCGTGACTCCAAAAATTGACATCACGTTTTTTTAGGTTAGATTCGTTTTTATTGAATTAATTTCCTCCTGTGACACGTTTAGATCCAAATGATGTATTAAAATAATTATTTTTCATAGGCGTCTAACTTGATCATTGACTAATGTTGAATTTCCCTTGTGTTTTTTCGTTAAAAAGAGAATTATGTATAAAAAAAATGTGAAGATGAATGAAATCGAATCGTTAATATGGCGAAGAATCCCAACTGAAATTCTTCTTTCTATGCTCTGCCAATTTGCAGGAAGTCTATCGACAAAATAGCAAAAGAAAAAATCCTGTAATGAGGTACAATTAAATGGCTCGACGATTTTGAAAAAGTCGAGGAACAATTTGGAAGATTGCGCAAGAGATAAAAATCGATTAGGAGAGAGAATAATAGGACAAGAATCAAAATGATGGAAAAGGCGATACTTCCGTTGGCTCGTTACGCAAAAATTCTGAAAGACTTTCCGCAGAACATGATTTTTTGTTTCGCCTACGGATCCGGAGCGCTCAAGCAGAAAAGCGACCCATCGCGAAACATGCTGGACCTGGTCTTTGTCGTGCGAAATTCAAATCGCTGGCACGCGGAGAATTTGCAACGAAATCCGTCTCACTACGCTCAGCCTTTGAGATTCTTGGGCAACAGGGCCATAGCCAATTTCCAAGAGACTTGGGGCGCGAAGATTTACTACAACACGCTGATAACCTCGAGCGAAGGAAGATTAATAAAATACGGAGTGATTTCGGAAATTTCTCTGATAGAGGATCTTCTCGACTGGAATTGCTTGTACCTGGCAGGAAGATTGCACAAGCCTGTACAAGTTCTCGTCGAGCCTGGCGAGAATTCACAAATTGGTGCTGCGCTGCTGAGAAATTTAAATTCCGCTGTACACGCTGCGTTGTTGCTCCTCCCGGAGCACTTTACGGAGTTTGATCTTTACAGAGAAATAGCTGGACTCTCGTACAGAGGAGATTTTCGCATGACTTTTGGAGAGGACAGAAACAAAGTGAGCAACATCGTTCTTCCGCAGCTGGACAGTTTTCGAGAGTTGTACTCTCCGATATTGAAGCAATTCGACAGGTACATAGATATTCCTAAAAGCGTTGCAGCTGCGGTGGATTGTCATCAGGACACGAGTCCTGCCGCAAGAATTCACCATTTGAATCACTTGCCGAGGAAGCCACAGGTGAAACTTGTCCGAGCCTGGACGCAGGGTCCTAGATCCAAGGACACGGAAGATTGCTTGCGAGCGATTGCCCATGATCCTGACTGCAGCGAACTGTTGGCGAAAGCTTTGGAAGAGATTGTCTGGAGCTCGAGCGTTTCGCAGAGCTTAAAGGGCATCCTGACAGCTGGCTTGATAAAATCTGTTCGTTACTCCGGAGCAAAGATCGTGAAGATGCTCTCCTCCCAAGGGAACCTACGTTTACCTGTGCCAAAAAAGTTTGAGCAAAAAACAAGTCCAGAGAGCAGTCCAAAAATTGAGAAAATTGTCGATGAAGTTACCAAAAAAAATAGCATTGAGAAAACTGTTACCAAATAAAGATTCTATAAACTCAATTTTCTCTATTCTTGTTTAGTTTCATCAATAATGTGACCAAATAGATAAATAAAAAATCAAAGAGATAAAAAACTTTTTCAATTTTTTGCATTCCTTTATTAGAATAAATTGAGAAAGGTACAAATAATTTTTTTTTCTTTTTTTTCATTAAAAAATCATGATCCACGTAGATGTGGAATTAAATATAGACTGCTGCATTATTTTTAATAAATTCATTTGATATTTTAAAGGTGAAGGATAATGACAACGATGGACTCCGACTCGGCGAGCCAGGACAGCGACGAGGGGCGTCGTTTCCGGTTCGAGACGACGAGGAAAGACGCGAATTCCAGATACGAGACGAGCAGAGGCAGAAGATCATCACCGAGGGAGCGGGAACGACCGAGAAGATCCCGATCGCGGGATCGCAGTCGTCAGAGACGTGACGAATCGAGGTCGCGCGATCGTAAACGAGGATCGCGAGAAGAGCGTGAACGCGAGAAGCCGGTTTCGCATCGCGGCTCGTCACCGAAGCATCGTCGGGACGAGAGAAATTACGAGAGACGTCACTCGCACGAGAGACGGGAAAGAATTCACAGGCGGAGTCGGGATTCGCGGGAGAGCGAAAAAAAGCGACGAAGAGGAATCGAAGACAAAACGTCGGACGCACCGGAAGTGGAGAAAAAAAAATTGGATAGGGAAAAAATTGATAGAGAAAGAATAGAAAGAGATAGGATCGACAATGATAAGGACGACAAAGATAAACAAGAGAGGATCGACGATTCGCGCTCTTTGCAGGATTGCAAGGACTTAAATCTCTCGGATTTCGACATCGTCTCGGACACGGCCGAGCACTCGTCGGACGAGTCGCGGGGGAGCGACGACGCGAAGAGAAAAGTCTCGAGCCGGCATTACGAGCGTCTGCTCGAGAAGAAGGCAGCAACCAAGAGACGTCGCAGTGTCGAGGAGAATATCGAGAAGACGGAAGATTCAAACGACGCGAGCGAAAATGGCAACGAACCGGAAGTTAATGGCTCAAGCTGGGGACCTGCATTACCGCCCGTTGGGACATCGGAAACGTCTCGAGATATAGAAAAAAAGGAAAAAAAGATAATAGGCCCAGTTATGCCGGATTTTTTCCGTAGTAGTAATCAGGAAGAGGAGGAGGAGGAGGACGACAGTGCCTTTGGTCCTGCTCTACCGCCACACTTGACAGCCAACAAAACATCACACGTGGAAAATCTCGAGGAGGAAAAAATGGAGATCGAAAAATCTCCTCCTGAGTCTGACGACGACTTTCTCGGACCTCTGCCGCTCGATCATCCCGCGTTGCAGAATGATCTCGTTCAGAAACAGTTGGAAATGAGAGCCAGAAGACTGAAAGCTGAAATCGCTGCTTGTGTGAGTCGAATTTTTATTTTAGTATTTTGTAATAATTTATTCATTGTAATGGAGTAAAAATTTTGCAGGACCAAGAGGAGGAAAAGAAACGAGAGGAATGGATGACCGAATTGCCCCCGGAGAAAACGGTCAGTCTTGGACTGGGACCAAGAAAGTTTCGGGTTCGTCCGGGTCCTGATATGTCCGACAGATCTTCCTGGACGGACACGCCAGCCGACAAGGCTCGAAAGCGAATAGAAAAAGTATTTTTTTTTATTTTTAACTATTTCCCCTTTATTCTATTTCTTTGATTGGAAATATAAATAATTTTTTTTTACAGCTTGAAAATAGAAATAACGAGCCAACGATAAGCTCCGAAGGACGTAGAAAAGAGGAGAGCGAGGAGAGAGAAAAGTCTAGAAAAAAAGAAAAATCGTTAATGGAAATTCACCAAAAGAAAATGCATAAAAAGAAAAAGGTTTGCAATTACACATAAGACTTTAATCTATTTTTCCTGAACTTCGTTTGATTTTTTTTTATTTTCAGAAGGAGGAAAGACAGGCGAAGAAATCAGGAAAAACCACAGAAAGAAGACCTTTCGATCGGGATATCGATTTGCAAGCAAACCGCTTCGACGAGGCGAGAAAGAAAAGCATTCTTTTCAACGCCAGCAAGCTGGATGATAGATTTGCGAGAGGGAAAATCTGATCATCATTCAAAATTCATTATAGAATTTTTATTTTAGCGTTAAATTATTTTTTTAAGTGAAGTCCTTGCCGAGATGAAAAATCGAGGAATCGTAGGGTGCCTTCGAATTACCTGAGAGAGGAGAGGAATCAATTGTTGTAAAAAATTGGTGGGATACTCATTTTTTATTTCGCCCATTCTTTTTGTAACGGGACGCTGTTTTATTAAAGAAATTGTATTTTTCTCTGTATCATATCTTCGTAATAAAGTGAAAAAGTTTTTAAATATTTATTTTTCCAAGTTTATTTGAATTTTTGATCGAAACAAAATGTCGATTAATGAGTTATGCAAAGTCTCGAATTTCCAGTACAATATAATACAAATATCATTACTTAATTTAAAAAAATTAAAAATAGTTGCTTTGAATAAATAAAAATATATAGACAATTGAATCATTATATTTTGAGAAAATCAAGAAATGTATTGTTGAGAAAACGTCGAAAAAATGAAAAAAAATTTGAACTTCCCGCCAAAACAAAATGGCGCCATCAGCCGTATCCGCGGTTCGGTGAACTTCCGTCAGCGAAGTGTCGTAAAAGGGAGGTGGTAGGAGAAGAAAGAAAACGAAAGAAACAAGAGTAAACTCTATCGTATCACGACGGAAAAAAAAATTCCGAGTGTAAAATTTCTGTCCCGAAAACTTTCGAACGTTCGATGTTCGAATATTCCGTAAATTATTGTTCCCCCGATCCGTTCGGGGCTCGATAGAGATTTGTGTTCCCTTGTGTCGTTTCGGATGTGAACCGACGTAAAAAAATATTGTGATCTCGATGCTCGGTAAGTGATAGCTGCAACATTTTTGACAGATCGCAAAAAAAAAATCACATCAAATCCCAAATAAAAAAATGTCATAAATCCTCGACCGAACGAATTTTTATACGCTCCTGCGCTATTTTAGACTCGCAAACCCTTCGATGTATCTAATTTTGTGATTTTTGCTCTTTTCCTTTCTTTTTTATCCACCAGAAAAGAACGAAAATGCGTTTTTATCGAATTTGTTTAACATAACCTCACTTTTTTACGTTCGAGGCGCAATTACCGAATGCGGATTGACTTTGGAGCTCGTTAATCGGTAGTCCCCGTCATTTTGCACGACGATCTTTCAATTTGCTCTCCCTTGTTGTCATAGCCACGATATCTGCCTTGATTTTCTCATTGTTATCATTTCTATCGTTTATATTATTATTATAATCATTATCCGCTTTATTATTATTATTTTGACGCTTCATCGTCATTGTTGTTATTATTATTTGCACTATTATCATTGTTGATGTTTTTTTAAGCGAGAATGCGTCGATGCATTCGAAATGGTACGAGATTATTATTTAATTGTCCTCATTATCGTGCGCGATGACTGATTCCTTTTTTTTCCTCAATTTTTTTTTCTTGTTCTGGTCTCGAGATGACCCATATTGGAGAAAACACCAGTCACATTTTACACTTGAACAAATAGAATATTTGTCGGATAATGAATCTTTTTGGTTTTTTTTTGTTTGTCCGTGATAAGGAGAATGCCAAAATGCAGTTTGAAATGTTTTTGCAGACCTGGGTCGATGTCCTCGTGGGATGTCATCGACAGTCAAATTTTTCAGCAGAATTTTTTACTCGTAATGAATCTTAGGATGAAAATCCATATACGAAAGCAGACTTGAATTGTTTTTTTATTACAAAGACAAAGATTCGACAAGAATTTGCGGAGCCGGGGAAAAAGGACAGAGACATAAATCAAGACGGAAGATTAAATATTTAGTCAAAAATGCACTGGGGCGCCAGTGATCAGAGAGAATGGCTCTGGATTGCAATTTGCACTATCTACATTGCATGCGCGCGTGCTGACATTCTCGTATTCTCGCCAACTTCGAGACATCAGATTGAGGAAGAATTCAGAGATGCCCCTTCTAAATTCGGAGGAACTATTCCCCCTGAGGGCATCCAGGTAAGAATTGTGACTGCTTCTTGAATAGTGTGTTGCTCTTTTTTTCATGTATTCAAAAATTGCTCATATTTTGGTACACTGTTTTTTGATGTGAACTCAACAAACTGGACTCAAATAATATAATATTTCATTAAAAAATTTTCCATTTATATCACGTTTTATGCATAATATTTCCTTGAAAATTCATTGAAAGTCAGACCTTGTTTAACATTTTTTTTATCATGTACAGCACAGATCAATAATGTTGAAAACAAATTTAAATATCTTCATCAAAAAATGAAAATATTTTCATCAGAAAAAGTTCATTACTGAAAAAACACTTCATATAATAGTTGTTGAATTTAGTGTCACTTTTCATGGAAATTCATAAAATTGCCTTAAAAGTTCAAACCCTCAAAGTTTGTTTATGTTTTTATTTTTTTAAAGTACTTGGTACACAAGCAATATTAATACCAGAGTTAAAACATTATCATAAAAAATACTATCTAGAAAAAATACTATTTAAGAAAGAAATAATTATGATTTAGAAGAAAATAAAAAAAATTTTCATTCACATTAAATTTTGTACTACACGATCAGGTACTGGGTTCATACTATTTATGAATTGTCTCTTTACCATTATTTACTATTCTCTGTTTTCCTGATATGAATCAAAGAGATAAAATGACGTATGACTCATTTTTAAAACGTTAAATATCAGTAAAAAAAATATTTTTTCAAAAATTGAAATATGCAAAAAAAAATTAAATCGAGTTAAATTTAAATAACGTCAATGAATCATCAAGAATAATTAAATATAAAGTATACATTGAAATAAATCATTTTTCAGGGGATGGTGGTATACGCGGATCCGCCGACCGCGTGCGAAACGATCGCGGGCCCGCCGAACGACACGAGCTACGACGGGAACTGGATAGTTCTGATAGCGAGGTACAATTGTAATTTCTCCGTGAAAATACGAATGGCCCAGGCGGCCGGATACGATGCCGCGATCGTCCACAACGTGAACGACAGCGCGCTGAGTAAGACGAACCGATAATTAAATTTAGGAAAATAAAAAAGACCTTGAGAAGATTCTTGCGTGTCCCATGTAAAAATTATTTTGAAAGATTTCTATCTAAATGAAATTTGGCGAGACAAATGTAATACGTGACTTTTGCTCAAATTTGTACGAGATTGACCGTCTAGAAGTTGAAATAACGATTTTTGTAATGCCTCATAAGAGCTCATATTAAGGTATTACTATCGCTAAATGTCGAATAAACGTGGGGCGAGGCCCCTTTTTGCAATTTTTTAAAAATAAATTTTGATGAATTTCAAGATTTTCATCGATGAAAAAGAAGTAAATATGGGGGGTATATTTTACGAAATTTCCGTGTTATCATTTTGCGAACCTTGAAAATTTTCTCAGTGAAATGAGTTTATGATTTTCACTAAATAATTTTTTTCTTCAAAACTTAGACGGTAGACTAAGCTCATTTGTTTCTAAATGTTCTTTGCGAATCACTCTGACAACTCCTTTTTTTTCTATGAAAATGGTAAATACCGTTTTTGAGTTATTGTGAAAAACGTATGTTTTCATCGCGTCTAACACGGATTTAAATGGAAGAATTACAAAACTTCAAAATCGAATAACTAAAAAAATTGACGGTAGAATTACTTTTCTCGTTTTTCAATCAATTTGTAAATTTTTCATTCGAATCGTATATTTTTTTCTAAATTTTCATAAATAAACAATTTTTGCGGTAGTAATACCTTAAAAGGTGTGATTTTGTACAATTAATATATCGATTTCTATACGGCGAAGCTTCTAGAAATTTTGCACATTGTCTAATGTAATGTAAAAGAACGTCACCGTCAATTTTCATCGAATTATCAACAAAATGGTTTCGCCTGAGGAAATTTGCCATTACTTTACATGTTCAGTTGTTGATTTGAGTCAAAGGTCCGCAAGAACATCCTTAACTAGTGAGAATATTTTTGTACCGCGAGTGATCAAGAAAGTAATTTTTTTTATCTGTTGCAGTTCCGATGTCTGCTGAACATCCAAATGGAATAATTATTCCATCAGTATTTGTCAGCGAAATAACAGGAATAATACTGAAGGAAAATTATCTATTCGATAAAATGTTCTTCATTCTAATCAATGACGATCCTCCCTACAACATAAACATGCATTTATTGCTACCATTCGCTATCGTAGTCGGAATATGTTTTCTAGTCATGGTTATATTCATGGTGGGTAGCAAAAACTGACCTGGTTCAATTCTTAATGTTATATAAAACGTGTTACTCGGTCGATGAAATCAAGGTGTTTCGGGACAGAAGCAAAAATCCATAAAACTTACGTAAAGTAAAAAAAATTGATCGAATGCATAAAAATTCTTAATAAATATTCGTCTTCGTCGTTATTGAGTAATCAAATAATAAATTTCATTTCTTGTACATAGATTTTACAGCTATAGTTATGAATAAAGTACAAATTGCTCAATTACTCAAAAATGACGTAGACAAAAATTTTGAAAAAATCTTATTAACGTATTTTAAGTAAAATAACATTCTTCTAAAATTGAGGGATTCTAATTATTTTCGCTCTTGTCCCGAAATACACATATTAAAAATCATATATCAAATCGAGGATAAATATTTTCTTGTAGGTTGTTAGGTGTATCAAGGATCGTAGACGCCAGCGTAGGCACAGATTGCCAAATTCTAGCTTGAAAAAAATTCCCACGCACAAGTACACGAAAGGTGATCCCTACGAGACGTGTGCTATTTGTCTCGACGATTATATAGAGGGTGAAAAATTGCGAGTCTTGCCTTGTGCTCATGGTAAATATTTTTATAAAATAAATGGTAAAGATTTTTTTCATTTATGCATACTATAATTTATTTATTCTTCAGCTTATCATGCAAAGTGCATAGACCCTTGGCTGACGAAAAACAGACGCGTTTGCCCCGTTTGCAAGCGAAAAGTGTTCGCCGCGAATGAGAGAGTCGTCGATGACAGTGACAGCGATTCGGATGCAGATGATTCCACGCCTCTGATGCGCAATGGGCATCAAGGTACATACAAAAATCGCACTAATCATAATTCACATAGATTTCGCAATGATCATCTATTTTCTTTAATTTTAGCTTTTTTATCCCTTAAAGTGGTTCGGAAGAAAAACAGGAAATCAAATTCACAACTTTAATAGATTTTTCGAATTTTTGATAAATCTTTCAAAAAGTATCGATATCATATTACAAAAATATATTTCTACTTTATTTGATGATCGAAATCGAAATTTTTTATATTATTCAACTAATTGCACTACCCCAAAAAATTAAAGGAGCAAGTAATTTTTCGCATTTTTTTGCCATTTTTTGAGAAGCTGTATATCCGTCAAAAATGGTTGTATCAAAAAGTTAAAAAGAGAATTTTGAAGCTTAAAATCTCTAGTTTCAATATATTTTTTTCTTCAGCAGCGATTTGTGTGCAATCGTAAAAGAGAGCGAGAAAAAAAAATTTTCAAAATTTTTTCTTTTTTCAAATGAAAAGCTTGAATAAATTCTCTATAATGACCCATAAAATATTTGCCAGAAAAATTTTATTTTTTATTCTCGACATTGAATTAAAAACAGTGACTTTTTTGCACTGTTACATTTAACCTCTTTGTGTTCTGAGATGTACGGACGCTGTAATATCAAACAAATCGATTAAAAAAAACGTTAAACCATTAGTTATTTTTTGTTTGCAAAAAAGTGACATTTTTGCACTGTTTTGGAAAACGTAAAAAATAACTCGATTTTTTCGTTGTTTCTTCCAAACCGCCTTAAATAATAACAAAAAATATTGAAACTATTGATAAAATATAACAAAATTATTGAATATCAATCAAATGATGTATGAGTAAATATGAGTAATTTTGTGTAACACCAAATTTGAAATATTAATTAATATGATAATTCTTATACTCGAAGGTACTCAAGGTGGAACTTTCGCACCCCAGCGTGAAAATCGGTTCATGAGAAGCGGAAATGGATATTCGACGAGTGAGAGGCCAAGGACAAATCGTCGAAGCTCCAATGCTTCGAATACCAGCAGTAGCAGCGAAACGAGTAGCGCAACGAGCAGCGCGTCCTCGACAGTGGGCGGCAATTCGGTCTACGGCGAGGCTTCTGGTGCCGGACTTTTTCTAATATCCGATAATCATAGCATAAACGGTAATTCCACAACGGAGTGGTACGAGTGACGACTAATTATTTTTATTTATTACAGTCAATGACACAGCCACAGTCGATAAATAAAAGACTGCGGTCTTTAAAATAAAACTTGCTAATATAAAATTGGTTCGTTTATTCACTTTGATGTGTTTTTTTTTTAAGGGATCATCACGGTGTGACCCTCCGAAAAATCTCTGATTTTCGCGATTTTTTTTTTTCATGTTGCAATTAGGTTTATAATTGTTAAATAAATCGTTGTAATGACACTCAAAAAAAAGTTCCTGTACGGTGACCACGATTGCGGCCACAATTTTGATCTTAAACAAAAATTTCAAAAAGATTATTAACCTGTAGGACAGTCGCTATCGCGCTATGGAGGGTTTTTTTTCAAATTTGACAAAATGGCGGCGGTTTGAACAAAAAGTGTCGAATTTGGCCTTTTGTTCCGACAGTTTTTCATTTTAAAAAATTCGAAGATTTAAAAAACAAAGCTTCCATAGTGCGATAAAGAATGACGTTAAAAATGTTCTCTCCAAATTTGAACTAGATATCTTTAAAACTCTTCCTTGGAAGGTGGTCACCGTTTTGAAAAACCCTATTCTGAGAAAAATTTATTTAACAATTATAAACCTAATAAATAAACATTCAAAAAATCATGTTGTATTCATCATGAATGTATTTATTTATAAAAAACCGGACCGATTACTTTATTGCAACATTAAAAAAAAAAAATCGCGAAAATCAGAGATTTTTCGGAGGGTCACTCTGTGATGATCCGTTAAGTAAGAACTTAATTTTTTACGACTGTTCAATATTTATTATGAAAATATTCAGGTGAACCACGGGATCTCGAACGTTCCACGAGCAGTACAAAACCTCACACGGTCAATGTTTATCCAGAAGTTGAGGAATTCCCAGCGGCAATCATCCACGTAACGCCACCGAGAGATTCATGGCCCAGCGAGATCTCAACAACGTGGGACGATCATCATCCTACAATCGATCATAATACGATCGATCATTCATTCGACGATCACACGATAACACACGCGGTGATCGAGGACGAGAGTTCAATAGCTTAACTCCAACTTGGAACAAACCAGAACAAATATCCATACCGAAAAATTGCGTAAGAATATTTGCAAGAGGATTTACAAGAAGATATCTCGAAATTTCTCGCGACGCGATAAGCGTCTCATCGAGAATTAAGAATATTAAATATTAATTTTGACTCTTCGATACCACGGTCGATAAACAAGATTCCACAAATATTTTTATTTAATGAAAATTCTTTCTCGGTCGTTGACTGCATTTTTGTGGAGCGATTATCTTTTGTGACGGAATTGATGGAATATCGTTAATGATTCTTATCTACGCGAGGAAATTTTTTTTTTGAAAAACATTACGTTTAGCAACGGCAATTGTAAATAGTCGGATATATATATTTTTTGCCTCTCTCTCTCTCTCTCTCTCTCTCTCTCTCTTTCTCTGTCCCTCCCTCTCGAAAAGTCACATCTTCGTAGGTTGTACGATAATTATGACACAAAAAATATAAATGATGTATAGATAGAATTTTATTTTTATCGAAGGTAACCGCGCGAGCTTTTTATTGACTCTTCAATTTTTCGTTAATAAACGATAGGATGCAAAAATGTTCCGGAGAGTTTTTTTTTTGAGGGGAAATTACGGTTCAGGACCCTCGGTGCTTGGAACGTGAAAAATCTTTTTTTTAAACATCGATACGTACGATTGTTTTTAAATTTTGCAATTTTACCATTGTTATCATTATATTTTCCACGTACGTTGAAATGCGAAGAGACAAAAGATTTCTTTGAAAGAAAAAAACCATTGTATAGTTAAAAAAGTAGGTACTAAAAAATTTTCAAGTGAAAAATAGCACGAAATAAAAATCTTAAAAATCATATTTAAAAAAAAGCAAATTGTTTCCGGTCACTCGTAAAAATATAATAACAATAAATAATAAAATTTATTAAAATTATTATTTATAAAAATTGTTTAAGGGTTAGAAAGTGACATTCCCTTTAAAAAAAAACAAAGTGCGAAAAATTGGTTGGTAAATTATGGAAACCTAATAAATTGAAATGAAATCATTATTTTGAAAGGAGAAAAAAAAACTTGACTTGGCACTCGAGCCTGTGATACAGATATGTAAATAATAATTGTTGATACACGATTTTTTCAAGACCCACAGTGTAAAAAAATCTCCGAACGCAGGACTTGAAATTATAAATAATTCGCGAAAAAACAGTAACGAAATAAAGTAAATAAAGTCTGTAAGTTTACGTATTGTAATTATGGTGAAAATGATTTTTAAACCGTTAATTATTTTTTTTTTTAATTTTCAGCTATAACAGTAGTTTTTGAATTGTTCATTAATTTTTAAATATTAAAAAAAATGTTTCGATTTCGCTTTTTACTGGAAAATAGAAGGTAGCCACGTGCCGTCAATCGCACGTGGAATCGTACTTCGTCCTCCCAATGACCTTTTTTTACCTCGGGGGAACTAATCTGCATGGGATTTTCAGGATAAAATCAGTTTTTCAGCATGGGAGAAGAAATTTGATAACAAAAGTATCCATGCAAATTTTCATCGCTCTTGAGTTTGCTGGTGTGACAATTCATATTAGTTATTATTGTCAAATTATTATCCAACATATTATTTAATTCGTTTAATATTATTAATTGGCTATGATAAGTTTCTTCCTCTTTTTATTATAAATTTTTTTTGAAATTTTTTTACACGTTGCCATTGAATTTTTGACTAAATAGTTTTTTGTACTCGTTATAGAATAGTTGGAATACAACCATGAATTTTTTTGATTATTAATAAAAATAAATCTTATGAAATCAATGATCATAATCATAAAAAATATTGTTAAATTAAAAAAAATTTTAATATTAAAAAATAATTTTAAAAAATCGATAAATCAATGATTATAATCATTGATTCATTATCATTATTAAATATTATTAGATGGTAGATTATAATCATTGATTTAAAAATATTTAATAATAATAATAATTTTGAAGCCATTTTAGCGGTTTTTTGCATTTTACTCGAAAATTTGGAGGTATATTGGCCAATCTGACTCCGGATTCAAATTCAGCGCGTAATAAACACAGATACACTGGTCCGGTCTAAAGTACTGGCCACTTTTTTGTGTGGTAGTGTTATTATTAATCAACAAATAAATGTTCAACATGTCAACCAGATATTCATTCTTCTGATCGAAACAATTGCGTTATAACTTTTTGAATTTTAATTATCCGATATTGAGAGAAAAATCCGTGATTTACGAAATCTAGTAACTTTGTTACTTGTGATAAGCACAGTGAGGGGTAAATTAAGTGGGCAACACTTTAAATTTTTTAAATTCCGAAAAAATGAAAATTTTGAATCACCCCTCAAGTATGTTTTAGTAAATTTTATCAGCTTTCGATCACACCTACTTAAATTGGCATCAGACAAAAATTAGTTATTTAAAAAATTGATTAACTAAAAAATTGAAAAGTGGAACATTTCGAAAAAAAAATATTTTCACGCATATTCGAATTTTCTCCATCCATCATTAACTACACATTGCGCTGTTTATTTAATTAAATCTCCCAACTAAAAAATTAACATACTAGTTAAATTGAGATCAGACAAGAATTAATTATTTAAAAAATTAATTAACAAAAAAATTGCAAAGTGGAACATTTCGAAAAAAAAAATATTTTCACGTATATTCGAATTTTCTCATTCCATCATTTACTACACATTACGCTGTTTATTTACTTAAATCGGTAAATATTTAGAAATTTAAATCTCCCAACTAAAATATTAAGGCACAACAAAATGCTATAAAAAGTTGGGAACTCCAAAATAAACGTTTCAAACGAATGGTCTCTTGATCAGCGTCAATTGGATTGGCAGTGTATGTATAATATTCCGAGGGAAAGGAGAAAAGGCTGTAACGGTGCAGACAAGGAAAACACATCAGCAATTCTGCACGGAAACCCCAGATAAATTTCAGTCCCTCGATGGAATTGATTTTGGCGTAGTGAGGGCTTGAGCGAGAAACGGGGCGGACGATCTATATATTTATATATCCATGTATATATAAATACATATGTATATGAATGAGGGAGGTGATAAGGGGGAGTCCACTTTCTCTCTCTCTCTTTCTCTTTCTTTTTCTGAGCAAAGTCTGCCGAATGGTACTTCTAATGTTGGCACGAATGTGTCAGAGATTCCTGCGTCAGTTGTTTTAGAACAGGGATGACCCAATTAGATGCATTCTAATCTTTTTACTTTTTTTTTCTTTCTTTTTGTTTTCTTAGACCTCGAAGCCCCTTTCCTCTCTACAACTTGTGTTTAAGTTAAGTTATTCGCTCTCGATGTCTTTTTCACTGAGGAAACGCGAAGTCTTTGATATTTTCTGTGGAAATTTTGTTTCAAACTCAATGGAGATAATTTTTAAGGATAATTTTCAAAATTCATTTTAATTTTTTTTAGTGGGGGTATTTTTGTTAGATGGATTTTTGTTGTTTTTTTTTAAGATTTTTAATCTCCTGTGGATTTCTAAAGTTAACTTGTCGAGGATGGCATTTTAATTAATTTTTTTTAGTAGGGGATGTTTTTGTTATAATACAGACATGACCCAATTAGATGCGTTCAATTTTTCTGCTTTTTTTCTTACATATGCAACCCCTGTTTTTAAATTCACCCTATTTTTTTAAAGAGTGTGACATGTGATTAAGACTGGTAAAATTCAATTCGAAACTGCAATATATATTTTTCAAGAATTTTTTTTTGTTCATGACAAAATTATTATTGATTTTTATTATTTATTACAACGTTGTTATCACGTTTCCATTTTTATTTACTTTTCCTACTTTTTACACACGTAAATTAATTTCCAACTTGGAATTTCTTTGTGAATAATTTTTTGATTGATCTTATATTGAATTATTCTGTACATAGAGTAAACTAGTGAACACTATTTTACGGTAGTAATAGTATGTTGCTTTATCGACAGGCATTTTTCATGAATATTTATATAGGTACTAATATTTGCACAAATTTGCATTTACGCTTACTCTGGTATTTATAGTGAATACAAGGTCTATATGTAATAATTTCTCGACAGGTGCATTCATAAATCCTGAATTATTATTAAAATGAATCTCAGAATACGAAACGTCTCGACGTATAAAAAATCGCAACTGGATGGAACGTGAAGAAAAAGGAAAGGATGAAAAGAGCGAAGACATTTGTTCGATGCATTTTCTGGGTGATAAAGGGATTGATTATAATTCCTCAGCACATGCATTTACAAATTTCCATTTATTATTGAAATGAATCTCAAAACGTGAATAATATCGAAAAAAAGTCTCGCAATGGGTTGGAAATAAAAAAGTACGAAAAAAAAGATCATTGATTAAATTTTATTCGACTTTAGAATAAAATATTGTTTGAACCATTCAGTGAATCATTTTCTAATTTTGAAGATAATTTTTAAACATATTTATAAATAATGGACTAAAATTTCAGAGATTTTTCATCATTTTAGAAAATTATAGCACTCGTAAAAATGTCATTAATTATTTATTTGAGAGGAAAATTCGTTTTGTCATAAATTAATAATTTCTTAAAAATTCTTAAATATTCAAACATCTTGAGAAAAAAATTTACAACTCTATTTTTACATTATTATTTAAAAATTTTAAATACTATTTTTATTTTGGGGAAGAGGGGGGGGGGGGTAAAATGGGGTACTTAAGAAAAATTTCCGATTCCAAGGGTTTAGATATGCTGAATCTTTTGTTTTTTAATCACAATTAATGAATAGACATAAAATTTTCATGAGAAAAAAATTTTTTTTAGCGGTCAAAATGGGGTACCTCTCCAAAAATTACGAATAATATTTTTTTCATAATTTGTTAAGTTATTATAAGCTTTGACGTCTTATTTCAAGTAATTAATTCATGATTTATTTCAATTTTTGTTTAAATGTGTTTTTAAATCACCAAATACAATGTTCTTAGCAAATAAAAGACTTATTATTAAATTTTATTGAAATTGGAAATATTGTAAATTTTCACCAAATTTTTGGGGTACCCGATTTTGCCCCCCCTCCCTTACCCCACTACTTTTATTTGTATTATACCACTACTGCTACTACTATTTTTGTTATTGATGAATTTCCATAATAAGATCGTATCCAATCAATTATAACTTTTAAGCGGTTTAACGAATCGATTTGAAATTTGCACAAATTAGCATTACAGTTCTAATATCATTGACTGGTAAAATTTTAATATTTTTTCCACCGTTTCATCTCTATCCTTAAAAAAATATTCAACATCCCAGCAATTAAAAATCTCCATTTATTATCGAAATGAATTCCAAAATTGAAGAATCTCGAAAAAAAAATATCGCAATGGACCGGAGGTGGAGAACGTAGGAAAAAAGGGAAGAAAATTTCTTTCTCGATGCTGGCTCGTTGAAAAAAAAAAAAAAAGAAAAATGTTGGAGGAGTAATGGGGGAGGAAAAAAAAGTAAGAATGGAGCGAAGTTGGAACGGCATTGTGCCGTCACGTGCGGCCACTCGCCACGGCAACCGTTTGCCCAGCGGAGAGCCCTCTCCGCCGTCCTCGCGCCCTTATCCTCCTTCCCTTTTACCAACCTACTCCTCCTCCTCCTCCTCCTCCTCCTTCTCGAAAACTCGACTGTTCACGTTGTTACACAGCGCAGAAACACGTTGTAAATGGTCAGGTACACACGGATGGAAAGAGCAAAAGAAAAAGAGAGAGAGACAAAATTCCGCCACCAAAGACCCGAACGTGCTACTTGCGCACGAATTCTTTCTTTTTTTTTCTTCTTTTTCTTCCTCCTCCTGCTCCTCTTCCTCCAGCTTTCTAAATATATTCTTCCCTTGGCGCCTCAAGTGCCTGTACTAAATAGCCGGTTAAGACCAGAGAAATACTGACTCACTGGTTTTTTTTTTTTTAGTTTTTATTGTGGACTTTTTTTTCACTTTGAAGAAAAATTGAAAATTTTTTTTATTGGATTTTAATATTTTATTATCGATAATGGTGTTTGGTAGGTACGTGTAGAATTACAGAAGATGGTTCGGAAATTTAGTATTTTCGGTAGGGGTTTTAGAAAAATGAAATGGATTTTTAAAAATTTATTTAGTACGATTTTTTTTAGTTTTTATTGTGGACTTTTTTTCACTTTGAAGAAAAATTGAAAAATTTTTTTATTGGATTTTAATATTTTATTATCGATAATGGTGTTTGGTAGGTACGTGTAGAATTATAGAAGATGGTTC
>JAPYYX010001593.1:36049-49237 GCA_030522605.1 Cremastinae sp. B BG-2022a | reverse complement strand
TTCTCACATAAAAAATTACAGTTACCGAAGTTCTGAGAGAATTATTCACTCATTGAAGTACCATTTCGTTGACATTTCACGTGACTCCATACTAATTGAAACAAGAAAATGAATCAAATTAACACTATAAAATAATTTTTTTTGTTTATTTTATGTAATATGGAAATGTTTAAAATGAAAAAATCATTTTTCAAATTGAGAAGATTTATCTAATATGGGAATATGTTCAATTTAGTTTCATTTGAAAACGCGAAAAAAACAGTTATTGATTTCACTAGCATGAAGCGACAGAACCTCCTTAAATTATTTGAATAGTTTGTTCTTACCTTCTTTAAGTATAATAAAAGAAGTACGTAAGCTGTGTAGAGTTATTTCGAATTTGTCCGTTGTATTGGCGGTTTTCGTCAGTGCTAAAACTTTTTTTCAGCAGAACAAAACTTTTATAGTTTTCGCTTCGTGATTATTATCACACGTACTGTTTGCAAATCGTGGCTGTGACACTGTTTTTCAGTTCTTTTGCGATTCTGATTGGGTTCAGAGTCCAGATTTCTCTGCGATTCTAAAGACTGAATAATAAAATTTTTATGTGTTTAAATTGAAATACGGTGTACTGACATTGGATTACATTTTTGGATCACGTGAATTTCCGTGTATTCAATTCCAGATGGTTGGTTTGATAGCACCTTTAATGTTTTTTGCGTCGTTATTATCATCATTCGCTATTCATGCAGAGCAAATTTATGACACTAATTGCCTTTTTATTCTTCCTTCGTTCTGATAGGTTCGTCCAGGAGTATTCAGCTTGTCTTCGATCACAAATAAGACATTTAAAAATTTGAAACGAAATATAATTTTATGAGATATTTGAAATTACACTTTAATTGACGGAAACGTGATAGATTACCGTTAAATAAACAATGAAGACATTCCTTAACATATAATTTTTATTTTTTCTCTGTACCATATTTCCAATTAATTGGGAATTGTCATATATACGTATGAATATAGTACGTTGTAAATTTTCCATATTAAATCTAATTTCAAAATAATATGCATAAACGTGCACTTTTACTTTTTTACTCAAGGGTGCAAGAATCCTTCTTGACGAACCGTCCTGCGATGATAAATTCTCTCGAGAAAAATTGAAAGAAACTCCTACATTTCGAGACTAACGTCGGTATCGCTCTCTTCTATCGATCATTTTTTTCCTCCTTTTATTATTATCGTCACGAGCGTTTCCGGGTGACTGGAAAATCCGAGTGGAACGGGCGAGAGTCCTCCAATCGATCGTTTCTCCTGGATCATCGTGACCAGATCTTTTCTGCGCGGATTTCCACGTGACGCGTGAAAATTCAAGAGGGTCGGCCCGAGCCTTCGACAGTGTAGGTCAGGATATGAGACGCGTCCACACACGCAAGAAACGTATGAAATTATAGGAAGTCTTGCGGTCGCGCACGAGCAGCTGCCGGTTCTTCGATGAATCGTTAATCGAAGCACATTCGGCGGTTCCTCGAGAACGGGGAAGGAGGAGAAAAAAAATCGGGGTCGAAATAAAAGTATTTTTCTTCTGTGTGCGGGTGTGACAGGTCGAAATGATCGACGCGCGTGACACTCGAGGAGAACGAATAAATAAAGAGGAAAAAAAAACGTGCGCGTGTGCGTCTAGACGTTTTTTCTTCTTCTATCTTTTTTATCCTCTTATTCTTCTTTCTCTGATTCCTCTCCCTTCCTTCCATTCTCTCCTTTATTTTTTCTTTCAAGCTTTTCCTTGCCTATTTTACTCCTCTCCCTCCTCCAGGAATCATTGTGGCTCGTGGCTGGATTCTCGCGTCTACGAATCTTTTTGATCCGCGCTCTCTCCCTTCACTCATATACGCTCGCATGGATAATCGCGGTCACGGATCCTCGATACACTGAAATTCTCGATTCCTGGCAAGGGAATCCCCGAAGGCGGGATTTATTTTCATATGGCACATTTTACATTCTTTAAAAAAAATAAAATGAAATCAGGAGTTTATTTTGCATTCGAAAGCGAGAGAAATATCTTTAATTATTTTTTATTTAATTAGGGTAGAGGGGGACAAAATGGGGTACGCCAAAAATTTGGTCAATATTTTCAATATTTCAAAATTTGATAAAATTTAATATCAAATAATCTTTTATTCGCTAAGAACGTTCCATTTGGTGATTTAAAAACACATTTAAACAGATATTAAAACTAAAAATCAATTAACATAGCAGATCGAAAAAAAACATTTTCTTTGGTAATGAAACACATTTAAGCAAAAATTACAAGAACTCATTAATTAATTACTTGAAATGAGACATCAAAGCTAATAATAACTTAACAAATTATGCAAAAAAAATTTTTTTGTACTTTTCGGACAGGTACCCCATTTTGACCGCTAAAAAAAATTTTTTTTTCACATGAAAATTTTATTTCAGCTCAAAATTGTATTTCTTTCCTTTAATTGTGATTAAAAAATAAAAGATTCAGCATATTTAGACCCTTGGAATCGGAGTTTTTCTTAAGTATCCTATTCCCCCCCCTTCCCCATATAATTTGAATTATCCATTCATATGAATATTTTGTCCTTTTTTAGACTGGTGAAATTGCTATAATTGTGATATATTTTTTCGTTTAATGTAATAAGAAATAAGATAAATATTTTGGATGTTCAAAAATCGCACAAAAGTCACGTTAAACGTGAAAAATGCGAAAAATTGATTTTTTCCTTTCTGAGGATCATCAGCAGTTTTCGCTGGAAACATTTTCTTTTGTATGCTGCTCATAAGAAATATTTTCCCAGTGTAAAGGAGTGAACGCTTTGGAAAAAAGGGCTCGAAAAGGAAAAGCCAATAAATGACGTATTTTGTAGAGGGAACGAGGCAGGTTTGGTAACCTGCAATTACAAATCCAAATCCCTCGAAAATAGGCAGAATAAAAGCTGGTCGAAAAAAAGAGTGGCGAGGAGGCAAAGCTGACTCGAGAGCTGTTCAGTAGCGCCGAAAAACCCTTGCTGCGGAAGGATAATAAGTGATTTTCTTCTGACGTGACTCTCGCGGCCTCGAGGACCTGTTACCGGGCCCAAAGAGTAAACGGTTTACCGAAAAAGCAACATATAGTCGACTCTCTTCAAACGGTCATCGAATACGAAACTGCACAGGAAAGGAAAAGTCTCTGCACTTTGTTTTTGGTGTCAGAAAAAAAATAAAAAAATTATTTTTCTTTTTTTCCAATCTGCTAATTTTTATTTTGCATTGGTATTAGTAAATAATTAATTTATTTTTGTTCATCATTTTATGTTGTATTGAAATGTAATAAATGATTTAAAATTTTTTATTATAATGTTATTGGGGCATTGGGAATTTATTTTTAACTTTACTCTGTGATGCACTGATTTACTTTTAAATTTGTGACATTTGAACAAATTCAGAAACATTGAAATTTATATTATGTTAAAATAAAGTTGAAGAGATATCCAAGGGTAAAGAAATGTTTAGTTAATTTTTGATAATTAGATTAAATTGAACATTTTGCATTTTTGAATATTTCAATTCCTGGAGTACACTCAACACATTATATACAACAAAATAATTTTTTCTACACTTTTGTGAGCTTATATTCTGTTGCAAATATTTAATAACTCAATACTTGCTATTTGAAAACCAAAAAAAAATATTTATCGAATTATTTTTGAAAAGCAAGATATTAGTATTGGAAAATTCAGAGAATTGAAATTATCTACTAAGAATTTTATAAAATTACATTGAATTTTATAAAAAAATAAATAAAATCGAGAGACTCGACTGTACATATTCCAAGCGCGGTTAAATAGGAAAAAGTGTGTTTCTGTCTAACGTAAATACAGCAAATACGTATCGGACCACCGGTTAGTCGGTCACTCAGTCATATTGCTGAGTCGTATAGTCAGGTAGCCAAATTTTTGGCTTCCCCAAAGCGCCAATCTAAGGATTAACCTCTGTCGGAGGAGCCACTATGCCGAAAATTAGAAAAAATCCGACGAATCGTGCTCATCGACGCGTCTCCTCATCTTCCTCATTATCTCTCGGAGCCTTTCGCGAAAATCGCTCGGGAAAGCATCTGCGGACCCACGTCAGAGCCCATCCCATCATCTCTCTCGTTTATAAATATAGAACCGAAAATACAAAAGAATCCGACCATCATTTTTTTACTCATAATTTTGCGGTGTAGATATTTTTGAGATTTATCCAAAAACTATTGTATTATACAAAAATAAATGAATAAAAATTCCCATGTCTACCAAAATTTAATTTATAAAAAAAAGACGAATAAAAATCCTTTAAAATAATTAAATTTATATTAATTATTTTTGAAATTTATGAAAAGACTATTGTATAAAAATGAAATGAAAAATTCGTAACTTATTAAATTTAATTTATAACAGAGTGAAAGGAGCATGAAAATTCATTAATTCACAAAAAGAATCAAGAAAAGAAGGAAAATAATTTCGTCGTGAGCTGAATAGCCAGCAAAACGTTGCGTATGTAAGCTTCGCGGATTTTCTGCAAGGATAATTTCTAATAAGCTAAAAAGATGGAAGAAGACAAGACAGCTTTACGGTTATTTTGTTTTTTTTCTTTTTCATCGTTTCTTATACGTCCGCGGGTTTTCGCGTGTGCGCACCGTTCGCGACTTACACAATCTTCCCTCCTCTACCTGTCTGGACCCTTATTTTTATTTTCTTCAATTTTCTCTCCCTCATGCCCAGAGACCAGCCGGAGGAAGAAAAAATATTTTCTCTTTTTCTTTTTCCGGGTTGGCACATCTCTCGCTGAACCATCGTTTGTCCAGACGAGAAACTACTGTGAGCACACGATAGAAAGAGCTGTAAGTATATAAATACGATTCTTCGGACGATTCGAGCGAAAGTAATGCGTAAGAAACCCTCCAAGGAATATTTTCCTACCCCCATCTTGAAAAGACACAATATCCTCGAAAAATCTTTTCATTGTTCGATTGATTTATAGAAAAAAAAAGTATTTTTCAATATTTCGAATTCTGGACTTGTTGGAGTGAATAAAAATTCTTATTATAATTAATAGTAACAATTATTATATAAATTATCGACAGGCGTTTATGTGTTACCATCAAATTTTTGTCTGCAATTGGACTCGGTCCTTCAGCTCGTGCTAAATTTATAAATTTAGTTTATCTACAATTTATTTTCGATGCTATTCATTTTTATTCTAACGCTCAACGTATTGTAATATTGCTCAAAAATTATACGCATTTTTCATTATTTGATTAATTTTCGTAAAAAAATATTTTTTTATCTGAAACCTTGGACAAATTTTTTAATTAATTTTGAATAAAAATCCTAATGATAAACTTATTGGATCGTATTCGACACAGTGTAGAAATTATTCATATCTTAAAATATTTTTTATTCAACAATTTTCAATTTTTTCATGAGAATCCAATAAAAATATCGTAATACAAACTCCATTTCGGAAATGAATTCCAGCACGCGACGATATGAATAATATTCGTCCACGAGCAATTTGTTTTACTCGTCCGAATCTACCGATTAATTTTCTTTATGTATTTTTGCCCCGTGGTGAAAAAAAGCATCAAGATCTCAGGATTTTTAAGAGAGATGAAGCCCCCGCGAGAGGGTTCTTGAGGTTTTTGTATTTTCGGTCGGATTCGTCGACTTTGGCAAAGAGAGCGATTCCCCTGCTTTTTTTTTTGCTGAAGTAATAAACCCTGAGAATAAATCAGGCTCGACGTAATCTTGCGAAATCTTTTACGCAACTTTCACCGTACGCAAGAAAAGAATGAGAGAGACAAAGATAGGAATATATATTTAAACGTCGAATTTGTGAGAGTGAGAGGAGACGCGAGCTCTGAAATAAGAAGAATCGGGGCGCGAAGTTGGTCCCAAAGTTTGAGCTTCGTCAGAAAATTCAGAAAGGGGAAAAAAAGGATGAGAGAGAGAGAGAGAGAAGGAAGAAAAAAAGGGAGAAGGTGAGACTGGAATTTACGTAGTTTTGCGGCGAAGGGGCAAAAGGGCGAGAAAATGAGAAAGGATGAAAAATAAAACGGTACTGAGAGATAGGAGAGAGAGAGAATATGGAGAGGGACAATGGAGGAAGGGAAATGTCCGCATCGGGATTAAATTTTTATCGCACTCCCTTTCAAGCCCGAGGCAAATTCACTCGTTGTTAAAATTTTTGCGCAGCGTGCACAAAATCTGCTACAGTTTCAGGCAATTCGAAGTGCCGTAAATATAAAGAGCATTGAATAACGTTGCTCCAGTTTTACCTAACTTCTCAGATTTACGACGCGTCCCGAGTACCTGAGGAAAAATTTTTCCGATCCGTGCGTACCGGCTTGTCCATTATTATACACGCAGGCAACGGGATATACAACGCAACACTTCGAGACTGAAGCCAAAACCCGAATGTGAGCGAAGAAAGTGAGAGAGAGAGAGAGAGGAAATTTTCACAGATTTTTGTCTCAAGAACTTTCTTCGTCCTATTGTAAATCACGCAACGAGGCAAATTTTCGGTAAAACGAGTATAAAAATAAGAATTCTGCTCCAGTTTTGATTTTTCGAAATTTGTCACGGCCTCGCTGGGGAATTTTACCGTTTTGGGACTCGAGACCCGGACTGAGCTATTTTTTCCAACCGTACGAAATTCTTCACTTCGAAAATACCCCTCCGAGCTGAATTTCAAAAAAATTTTCGCGAATTCGCGGAAATTCGCGGTCGAAATTTTACCGTTTTGGGACTCAAGATCTGTCTGAAGTTTTTGATTTTTTTTTCCAAACTTTTACGGAATTTCTTGCTTCGAATCCTTCGAGCTAAATTTCAAAAAAAATTTCGCGAATTCGCGGTCGAAATTTTACCGTTTTGGGACTCAAGATCTGTCTGAAGTTTTTGAGTTTTTTTTTCAAATTTTTACGGAATTTCTCGCTTCGAATCCTTCGAGCTAAATTTCAAAAAAATTTTCGCGAATTCGCGGTCGAAATTTTACCGTTTTGGGACTCAAGATCTGTCCGACGTTTTTGAGTTTTTTTTCCAAACTTTTACGGAATTTTTCGCTTCCAATCCTTGAAACTAAATTTCAAAAAAATTTTCGCGAATTCGCGGTCGAAATTTTACCGTTTTGGGACTCAAGATCTGTCCGAAGTTTTTGAGCTATTTTTTCAAACTTTTACGGAATTTCTCGCTTCGAATCCTTCGAGCTAAATTTCAAAAAAATTTTCGCGAATTCGCGGTCGAAATTATACCGTTTTGAGACTCAAGATCTGTCTGAAGTTTTTTTGAGCTATTTTTTCAAACTTTTACGGAATTTCTCGCTTCGAATCCTTCGAGCTAAATTTCAAAAAAATTTTCGCGAATTCGCGGTCGAAATTTTACCGTTTTGAGACTCAAGATCTGTCCGAAGTTTTTTTGAGCTATTTTTTCAAACTTTTACGGAATTTCTCGCTTCGAATCCTTCGAGCTAAATTTCAAAAAAACTTTCCTCGAGATCGTGAATTCGCGGAAATTCGCGTTTTCTTGCGATCTCACTCCCTCTGTGAAGGGAAATAATAGAATAAAAAAAAGAGTGTACGGAAAAGAAAATAGGCTGCTTAATTGCACGTCTATTACTCTGTCTTACAGAAAAGTTTCGAGAGAAAAAATAATGGAAAGGAGGCTGGCGGTAACGAGAGGGTCTTGTCAGACGCGCGGAGCTGCGGAGCAGGGCAAGGAGATTTTTTTTTCAGAAGGTGAAAGAGAAAGGGAGAGAAAGCGGATGGGGCTGAAAATCTTTCCATCTCTCGCTTTCCCATCCCGAAGAAGCCGAGAGTTTAATGATATTCGTGATTACGGAGCGGCACGTGGAGAGTAGCCGAGGAAAGAAAATGGTAAGAAAAGGGGGACGTGAAAAAAAAACCATAAAATGTGTATATCTATATATACATGGACAAATATATTAGCAACCCTATCTCCCTCAGACTCTCACTGTTCTCGCATAAAAAAGTATTGATCTGGACTCTTTTTCTCGCTTGCAAAGGAACGGGAGAGTGGAAAGCGGAGGACGCGGTCTCCGAGAGGGTTGAATCCACCCTAACTGCTCCTTGCCTTTATATTCATCATCCCTTTTGCGTGTATATAGATCGCGTGTGGAAGGAATGCAAATTTCAGGAAGTCGGACTTCGATCTGGATTTTTCGAAAATTATTTTTGTATTTTTTGTTTTCAAGGGTTTTTGAAAATTTTCCTGTTTTTGAATATTATCATGAATTGTTTCAAATTCAAATATTTTGAGGTATCCGACTGACTGCTCTCTGAAGACTTAAATCTAAATTTTTCGAAAATTATTTTTGTATTTTTTTATTTCAGGATTTTTTGAAAATTTTTCCTATTTTTAAATTTTAACTTACTTAAATAAGAAAATCTACGAACACGTAGACAGTTGCCCGAACTTGTATTCGATTTTTACCAAAATTATTTTTCAATTTTTTATCATAATATCTGAAAAAGTTGTCATATTTTCAAATTCACGAACTCTGCAGCTCCTTAAAACTAAAATATTGAAATTTTCATCTAGCCGCTGTTGGCTTAACGAAAAAAGGATCTCATTTTCCAGGACTTTCCAGGACTGTCATCCTTCATTTTTTCATGACATTGATGAGAGTGGAAAAATTTTGAAGATTCAGATTAACAGGTACAGGAAACCCTTTTTCTGGCCCTCGTGTCTCGATTCTAATCTACATCCATGTCGTTCTTGCAGTCTCTCTCGTTCTGAAACCGTTATCTCTCTAAACATCGGGAGATCCACTTAAATATTTCCAAAACGCTGACCCCTTCTCGTTCACTTTTTGAAAAACGGGGAGAGACGTTTTGTATACACAGGTTAAACGTGATGTGAGATATTTTTCTTAAATCGCGTTGATCGATGCTCTCTCCTGTTCACGATATTTCTCAAAAGGGTTTTTTTGTTGTTGTTGTGACAGAAAAATGATATTTGCTCATGAATTTAACCATGTTTTGAAAAACCTCAAAAAAAATTCAATTATTTCGAAGCTGATACGATATTTTTTCAATAATTTACACCTTACAAAAAATTTGTACTCGATATTTGATAATTTTTTTATTATATAAATTAGTGAATTTTTAAAGATTTTTATTTTTTACATTTTATTGATTTTAATTAAAATTCCGTTACTTTTTTTTCATGTTCAATGCACCTTGCAAAGGACTTTGGAATAGCAGGTTGAGCGGTGAGCGCCGGTGTAAGGTACACAGGAAAGGGGTCGGATAGAAAAGGGAGAGAGAGAGAGGGAACGAAAAGGGTTGCCATGGCTACGGTGAAGAAGGGGTTGAAGCCTGCACACGAGCCACGGAACGGAATTCCAGGCGTTGAAGGGTTAATGAGATTGGCCCGAGGGCCTGCCAAGGGAGGACTTTTTCTTACTTTTTCTGCCTATACACGTAGACCCGCAATTTTTTTATCGCACAAAGATGGCTCCGGCCTGTGAGCACGAGAAGAATCGCTCCTGATTTTTTCATGCCTCTGAAATATGGCGATTTGCCAGACAACTTTTCATCACGTCACGGAAATTTGCAAGCTCCATAAAAAAAGTATTAATAAACTTTTCCATTTTTTAATAAAAATAAATTCATAAACACAAACAAAATTCATTCATAAAAAATTTTTTTTATTCCTCACTAAAATAAAAATTGAAAATTCACATAATGATTTAAAAAATCGATTATCTTTATAATAAACCAATTTACTGCACGAAAAAGAAATTGAAAAAAAAAATTTTACGTAAAATACGAAATTTCTGTTACATGAAAGAAAAATATGGAACGCGTTTGATCAGATTCAAAAAAAAAAGGTGAAGGGAATAAAGAAGTCTCTCTTTATATCGGCCGGTCGTTCGTAATACACGAAGTTCCTTCCGCCCGAAAAAATATTTTCGCAGTTTTCGGACGTGTAGGGGAGTTTTCTTCGCGCCGAAGGCTTCACCACGTATGCATGCACCGATTCAAACTCTCTCTCTCTCTCTCTCTCTCTCGTCCCCTTTTTTTCCACCCTTATTCCCGCTTTTCTCCGTTTCCCATTCTCTCGGTTGCTTTCTCTCTTTTGAAGTTCGCGTTCGAATTTATATCGCGAAGACTCTCTCTCGTGTGTGGGTGACGCGGGCATTCTTATTTCCATACAAAGCCCTACGATTTCACCGGGCGTAGGCCTTTGAAGGACTCGTACCTTCGACTCCCTGCACGGTTAGATACATTCATATGTCTAGATGTATATATGTATGTATGTAGTATGTATAATATATTATATATGTATATATTGTATATAGAGACAAACCGTCCAACGTCCTGTTTCTGCACAGGACAAGGGTTCCTTCGTCCTTTTATTTCCCTTCCCCTCCTCAGTCATCTCTCACTTTCCTCCCAAATGGGCGAGCCTATAGATATACGAATAAAAGCGATCCTCATCGTAACTCGCTCTCGGTCGCGTTACGTGCACGCTCGGCAAGTGTCGCGATTCCTTTTATTCAATTCGGAAATGTTCGCTTGAATATGGGAATGACTCGAAATAAAGTGTGGGAAAATTATGTAAAATCCTTCCTCACGACTCGCGTGAATAATATTTTCACGTGGGGGACAAAATTCTTTTTTTTAAAAAGAATCTAAAATTCGAGATTGGAGTACAATTTTTTTTCTGATTTTTTTTAGTTTTGTAATTAACAAAGTAGAAATTGATATTTTTGTTAATGTCGATAATTTGATTTTTTTATTCTTATTAGTATGATATTGAATGAGTTCAATTGATTGATTTTTTTTTTGAGTTTAGAGAAAAAATTATTCTTTGTTTTATTTTTGAAAATTTCAGTCATTAAGTTAAATTAAACATATTATTAATTTGCAACGTTTTTATAAAATTCTGACCGATTAATTTTCCTTGTTTGGGAAAGTTACGTAAGATCGTTCTTCATTGTATGAGTTACGTAAATACTTTCACGTTAAAGATGAATAAAAATTCATTTTAATTCATTTTCTAAATTAAAAAAAAATTATTTATTTTATTTTTCAAAAAATGAGAAAATGTAAAAGACTTTTTTTGCAAGTTCGAGAGGCTCGAAGTCGAAGACGAAATACAGAAGCGCACTCGAAAACGTCCATTTTTTAATAAAAATTTTGTCATTTTAATTCATTTTCTAAATTAAAAAAAAATTATTAATTTTATTTTTTTAAAAATGAGAAAATGTAAAAGACTTTTTTTTGCAAGTTCGAGACGCCCGAAATCGAAGACGAAAGACAGAAGCGCACTCGAAAACGGTCCATATTTAGTGACAGAAGAACTGAGGATCTTCGCAGCGGGGCACAGGCAAAAAAATCACCCCGGTATGTTGCGCTCATGTGAAACGCATTTTTCCGGAACAGGCTGTTAACGCCTACCCGGATGGCCCTCTCGACTCGTACAAAGGATCACGTGTGCATACGCGGTTAAAAATCTCGAAAAATTTCTCCCTTTTCGACGCGGCACTGGCCATTGTCGCAGCAGCACTCTTCCGGTCCGTATTCCTCCTCTTTTCGCCGGACCTCGAGCTCCTTTTTCTCTCTCGTTTCCTCCACAATGCGAACCCGAGTCAAGATTCGTAGCTCCCTGAACTTCCGCCTCGTATTCTCTCGTCTCTCAGGAATGGAAAATGGCGCCAGACGAGCAATTCCACGAGCGAAAAATGTGCCCAGTTATTGGCACGCTTCTCATTCTTCGCGATCTCCTCGCCGCTCGGAGGATGAATCGGTATACAAGGCGCCGACAAAATTCCTCTCTGAATGGATTCGATTGAACGCTTTTTAAAAGCTACCTCGAAAAAAGGGTAAAATTTTCAAGCCCAGTTTCTCTCTCTCTATTTTCTTTTTATTCTCTCTTTTTTCTATTTTGTCATTTGTCGAGGGCGGAGTTCATGTCGACTCACTATTTCCTCACTAAAGACCTTCCTTCGAATTCCTCTCTCATTTTGTTGCAGAATTTTCCTTAACTTTTGTAACCAAGATCGATCGCGCGCTTCTGCGCTGCAGAGACAGAAACGGGAGGAGATCTCGGGAAATGTGAAAAACATGCATAGAGGAAGGGAGTACCCAGGTGCTCACTGGAAAACAGTCGCAGTAATGGAAATAACGAATATGAAAAAATATACTTTCAAAATGATAAAATTAAAAAAAAATTCAATATACAAAAATTATTGCACATGTCTTTATAATGGAAAATTTTATTTAAATCTGTTCTATATATGGATATTTTTTTCAGATTTCTATCAATGGTTTATCATAATGGAAATAACGAATATGAAAAAATACTTTCAAAATGATTAAATTAAAAAAAAATCAATATACAAAAATTATTGCATATGTCTTTAATGGAAAATTTTATTTAAATCTGTAATATGGATATTTTTTTCAGATTTCTATCAATGGTTTATCATGATTGGACTTTTTTCAATTTTCCATTCTCTTTACTTTCAACCTCTTCGTGTGCACACAACGAATCTAAGCCAAGAAGTGTGTTTGTACGAATGCGCGTGTATGTGTGCGCGCATCATACGTGCGATGGATAAACAACGTTATCCCCGAGCTCCAACGATCTTGAGAAATATTCCATCATTCTGCGGTTGTCATATTTTTATTACGTCTCTCGGTGGTTGCCAAGATGCCCGAGAAGATGGGTAAACACATTACACGTTTCTCACATTAGCCTCGTCGAGAGAATAAGATAGAGCTTCTCCAAAGAGATCTCTTCCTCGAGATCCAGCTAGAAAAGCGAATAAAAGCCAAGTCTGAGACGAATGATTTTATTTTTTTTTTTTTCGTCAGGAGCTTTTTGAGTCGAATATACGAGAAAGTGAATAATTAGATCATGTAATGAATGTAATGAGGGGGGGGGGCAAAATGGGGTACTTAAGAAAAATTTTGGATTTCAAGGGTTTGAATATGCCGAATCTTTTGTTTTTTAATCACAATTAGAGGAAAGAAACAACATTTTCAGCTGAAATAAAATTTTCATGAGAAAAAAAAATTTTCTTAGCGGTCAAAATGGGGTACCTTTCCGAAAAGTACGAAAATTTTTTTTTTTCATAATTTGTTAAGTTATTATTAGCTTTGATGTCTTATTCCAAGTAATTAATCAA
>JAPYYX010001593.1:0-36038 GCA_030522605.1 Cremastinae sp. B BG-2022a | reverse complement strand
TTAAATGTGTTTCATTTCCCAAAGAAAATGATCTTTTTGGATCTGCTATGTTAATTGATTTTGAGCTTAAATTTTTGTTTAAATGTGTTTTTAAATCACGATATGTAATGTTCTTAGGAAAAAAAGACTATTCGATATTAAATTTTATCAAATTTTGAAATATTGAAAATTTTGCCCAAATTTTTGGGGCACCCCATTTTACTCCCCCCCCCCCTTACCTTAATAATATAAATTATAATTATTAAAAATAAAAAAACAATAATAATTTCAATATTTTACAAACGTATATTTTTATGGGATTTGTAATAATACAGATGAGAAAACAATTAATATTTATCATCGATGATTGGTTTGGCGACTTCAGCCATGTTTTTACTTTCCTCTGTTATCATTTGTGATAATCACCGTTCATGTTCCTTGGTACAGAGGTATCCGAAGGAGTCTCCATTTTTCCAGCTTGAAAATCCGTCTTGCCATCATCTCGATTATCCTATCTGTTTTTCCATGTTATTTGCCTTTGACAAGTAGGAAGGAAGGAAGGAAGAAAATGTATGAGAGCACACATACCGGGAATGCCACTTTCCTTTATTTTCGCTCTATCAAACGCGGGAAAACGTACACGTGGAAAGCACTTCTGCGGATGCTACGATCGCTTTTCGAAGATTCGAGGGACGAGTGTCCTTCGTAAATTCACTGTCATATCGCAAGACAAACAAAGGCTTTGTCTCAACGGCTCCGTATATATTCCGTTTTATTCCTTTGAGCCCTTGTTCTTGCCTCGAGCTAAATCGTGGCGATCTCTTTTATATCATCGTGCCCACAATTTCATCCTTTCCACTCTTTTTAAATATTTAAGGTAAATCTTCTCGATACCAACTGGATTCCACAATTAAGGGGACACGGTGGTCTAGAAATTTCAAAAAATCGATTTTTTTCGATATTTCGAAAGTATAGTATCTCAAGAATATATTGTGTAATTTTCATGCGGAAATTCCCAATATTATAGGTTCTACAGCCCATTAACCAGGTAGAGAACGTACCTTACAGCATGTGTACGTCAAACTTTAAACTGATTTATCTCGAAACAACTTTTTTCAGCACGGTGCAGGTGAAAATATACTTGAAATTTGGATATGTTGTTCACAACATGTATGGCTATCGCCGGAACTAGAATCATAATTTTATTTAAATAATTTCCTATTTTTTACACTAAAAACTAGTGAAAAAACCCCGATTTTACGAACTTTTTTCAAAAGCGCGCCATTTTGTCAATTTTTAATTTTTTCGATTTCTTCTAGTTCCGGCCATAGCTGCACTCTTTCTGATTAAGAATCTTTTTTGATTTTGTGTTTCGGATCACTAGAAGTCTCGAAATCATCTGCACCGTCCGGGTCCGATTTTTCGAGGAGAAATTTTCAGCGGCATTTTTTAAGTAATAAATATTGTTTTTAAAATGAAAAAAAATATTCTGAAAAGTTGAAACATCGTTTTTAAAATTTTTAATGGCAAAAAAAAAATCGTGAAAATAGGTGAAATTTTCGTGCTCTAGACCACCGTGTCCCCTTAACTTTCTACACGTCTAACTAATTTTTTATTTTTTAAATTATTGATAAATTCGAATACGTGAAATTAAGTTTACGATAAAGTCGTAGAATTTGATATTTCGTTTAGATGCTTTTCCCTTCATCATTTCACTCCCTTCGATCGTCCATTATGTTCAGGTGTGACAATGAACGTTTCTGCATAATACGAGAACCCGGGCGAGGGGTTGATTTTCGATGGGGGTTGATTTTCAGATGAGGGTTGAAGCGACGTACACATCAATTCGTATATATATAATATATACATTATACATATATACATATATATAAAATAGCCGTGAGTCTCGAGATCATAGTGAGGGAGGGAAATCCCGATCTCACATATGTCCTCGTCGCGTTGACGCCATCGCCGTTTATCCAAATTCAATCCCCAAATGTTGTGCGGGGTATTCATGAATCCAGGGTCGAAACCGAGTACAGCTTTTATCGAGCTTTCCTCACAATGAATTTCGACCAGGAGCCCCAAAATTTTCTCCAAAACCTTCCACGCACCTAAAAAAAAAAATTGCGCAATTGTTTTTTCTGGCTGCGACATCTCAGTATCAATTTTCCGAATTGTTTTCCTTTCGCGTTTTCTTCATTGATAACTTATTTACCACGAGACTCGAGTGTGTTGACCGAGAAGCGAATTTTTTTTTTTGTTCGGATTTCTCGTCCTTTTCGAAGGGACTCCTCGATCCACTGCGATGGTCAAACTTGTTTTCGTAAGAGGGTGCACGGAGTTTTTCATAATATGGGAAGACGCAAAGTGGAAGGGGAGAAAAAATGAAAAAGTTCGAGGGAGCGCGCACCTGGCCCACGCGCGGTCGAGACTCCTCGCGTTCCGGTCAGATTTCGAGAGGATCCTCGCGATCTTTCCTGTCCAGCTATATGTATAATGTAACCTTGCAACAATAATGAAATGAATCGACGGGACGTCTGTTTTTTTTCTCTTTCTCTCATCGTCATTCCTTTCTCTCCTCCTCCTTCTTCTCCTTCTGTATTCTCGGTTGTATTACTTTTCTCGAGAAATCCATTCTCTCATCGTTTTTCTTATTTCTTGCCTCAGAAAACCGCAACGATAGATCTTCGGGGGAAAAAAGGAACGAGTCAAAAGGGCGTGAACAACACCTTGTCGCGGCTCGTTTATAATTCTTTATCGATCCGATCACGAGTATACGATGGATATCTTCATGTATAACGACAAAATAATGTCGACAATGGTAAAAGCTCGATTCTTATGAATTGGCGATAACTTCTGGAATTTTTGTCTCCTCTTCAATGGAAAAATTTAGATCGAAAGTTAGATAATTCTGTTGACGAATTTTCGGAATTTGTGGCTTCATCGCTTGATTTTTTTTAGTGTTTGAAGAAAAATGTCAACAGAATTACAAAGTTTTGTTTCATTTTTTACACAAATTTTCAATTGACTGAGCAATTTTTATTTTTATTTTTAATTGACGGGTAAGTGATTCATTTAAATGGTAAGAAAAAGAATTAATTTTATTTAGCGTAAAGATCGGTTCAAGATATAGACCACCTACAAATATTTTTCGCGTCTGTTTTCTATAATTCTAAAAAAACTGTGTACACATGTGGACGATTCCAGACTTTTTTATGTTACTCGTTTTTCTTCCAACGGAGCTGACGACCATCAAGCACACACGAAATTAATGATTGAGCACGAGCCTTTAGTCTACTTGTAATTATTTTGATTTATGCCCCTCATAGACATGATTTATTCACTTCAGCTTTTAATCTTTCAATTATTGCCTTATTTTATTCTCAGAGTCAATAAATTATAACGTTTATGAAATTTTGCTCACTGTTATTTTTATTCATTTTTATCACGAAGGATTGATAACTTTCCAGAAATAAAAAAAAATACGTTATAACACGATTTCTTACATTTTTTTTTCGACGACCTTTTTTTGTGAATCCAATCGTTGTAGCGAAAGGAAAAAATGACCAGTAACTGTCGATCGCCGGACACGCGTTCAGCCTAATAAATTCAACTGAAAATGGAGAAAAAAGTGCACCCCGGAATTTACAGATTTACTTACCAGCTTTTGAGTAAAATCCTTTTTTTTCATCGAATCCCTTGAAGGATGGACAGGAGCAGATGTCCAGATTCATGCAATAAGCGTGTCGTTTCTGACCATCCGACCTCAATTTTTTTTAAATTCGTTTTTCCTACTTTTATTTTTCTCAAACGGTTACAACCAACGGATTTTTTCATATTTATAAATTTGTCAAAAATGAATTTAAAAAATTTCTACATAGAAATATTATATTATAATACAATAAAATAAAAAGATTTTTAAGTCGTCTTAATTAATTTTTAAATAATTTTTTCTAACTTGTGTTATTAAATTAATTCGGAAAATAATGATTGAAAAGAACTGGTTACTAAAAATTTTTAACTAAATTGAAAAATGGACGAGTAAAAATTTTAATCTGGAGATTGAAGACCGCCATGTTGGATGAAGTTTTTTTTAGCTGGTTTATCCAGTCCCTGCCCACAAAACGAGTGAGGTAACCCTTCCAGGCGCACAAAGGCCTCGTCATCCACGACTCATCGTTCGAGAAAGGGTGCTTTCATCAACCCTTCCTGGCAAAAGAAACTTTCTCTCTGCTCTCCATTGCTGGATCGTTTCCCCTGCAATACCAACTTTTCATTGGACGTTCTAAAAATATGTAATCTGTATTCCCGAGTTTTGGGCGTGGCTATGGACATCTAGAACTATTCGTATAAATATAGAAATTTCCTCTCAGCAATCCTTCATTTTTTATTTCCCAAAATGAGTCGAGAAAATAATTTTTCGTAGTCGAGAAAAAATTTAAAAACTTTTAAAAAGAATAACGACGATGACTACTTTAAGGTTTTTAAATATTTTAGATATAGATATAAATAAATAAATATTGAGTATTAATCAGTAAAAAAATTATATGAAGCAGTACTAATTAAATTAAAAATGTTCTGCCAAATGTAGAAACATATTTTGTAAAATTTTTAACACGATCATCTCGAGAAAGAAAATGTTGAATTGCGTGTTTACTTATTCACCGTAGAATCCCAAAAATTACACTTTTTTACCATAGAACTGGCATTACACGTTGATGACACACTCGAGGGGTGTTTGAAAAAAAAAATACGATTTGACTAAGTCCGCGATCTCTCATCTCTCGGCACGCTCCCTCGAGAGTCGCGCGGGCAAAGTTTGAAACCCAATCAAGCTCGAGCGATGAGTCTGGTCTCGGGAGAAAGTTGCGCGGAAGCTTCGGCGAGATTCGTTTCAACTTACGGCTTTTCCTCGACTAAAAAAATGCGTGCTAAAATTCTATCGCGATCTGTGTCGCGCGAAGGACGTTTTTTATGAATACAGTTTTTGTATAAATTTTTTATAAAAATTTTTTCTTCCTGTCCTGGGCCAAAGTGTGAGAAGCGTAATGAAAGAATAAATACTTGATGAGGGAGGAGTAATTATATCGCTTGTTCTCGTATATAGGCCGAGAGGAGAGGAGGATAAAAAAAAGGAAGAAAAGGTCGTCGAGACGAGAGTGACGACGAGAAAGAATATTTGGAGGGTTGGAAGGAGTGGAAGGGCTGAAAGCAAGTGCTGATTCGCGACTTCGGTTGGAGAGAGGACAAGAGGGTGAATTTCGGGCTCCTTCATCTGAAAAGGTTGGCTCGACTCTCTGTACTCTCTCTCACCTCTGAATAATTAATGCCTCGATACGCCCGCGGTTTTTGGCTTAAAAGCACAGTCCCTCAGGAAAGCCCGGAATGGGGTTGCACCGTGAAGAAAAAAACGGTAAAAATAAAAAACGATTGTCGAGCTCGAGGCTGATGAAAGAGAAACAGAAAGAGAGGACGAGGTTAAAAAATGGCTATGAGCACATCTCAAAGACCAGGTGCTTTATTCTCTTGATAATTCTTGGCTCCCGTCCTCGCCCCGTCATATTTTTTTTAATGGAATACCATTATGTCGTGGAACAAAAGACCAGAATATTTTTTTTAAAATTTATTTATTGGGGATTAGGAAATTTTGTTAAAATCACGAATTTTTATAGAAATATTTTTTGTACACAGATCAACCTATGAGTAATTTGTAATTTATTTAAAATAAACCACAATCATAATTAAATAATATATTCTAAAAATAACACCGAATCTGGGGTCCCGTTGAAAATGGCCAAAAACAGCGAAAAATCGCCCTTTTATCTATGGAAAAATTTTTTTTACACTAAATCAAGTATGATTCTTGTGTATTTTGATGCGCTGAATTCGTATCTGTAGTTACTTTGCTCGTACAGCTCCGAAATTTTGAAAAAATTGCGAAAACTTTTTTCGTATTTTTCTATGGGCTACTCTATTTTGTCCGCTAAAAAAATTTGTTTATCATGGCAGCTGAAAATTTTATTTCTTTCCTTTAAAAACAAAAGATTTAGCATATTTCAATCCTTGGAATCAGAAATTTTTCATATGTACCCTTTTTTGCTTCCCCCCCCCACATGTAGAACAGCGGAATCTTTCATATTTTTATTTTTAGCAATTAATCGCATTTTTTTTAATTCTCGGACTGTTCTGGGCAAATGAGCTTCGGATCTGAATTCAGCACACAAAAACGCATAGGAATCGTTGGTATAGTTCAAAAATTTTGATCACTTATAAAAGTGCGATTTTTCGATATTTTTGACCATTTTTAGCGGTTTTTTGCATTTTACTCGAAAATGTGGAGGTATATTGACCAATCTGACCCCAGATTCGAATTCAGCGTGTCAAAATACATAAAGATAGGTGGGTCCGGTCAAAAGTAATCACCACTTTTTTTTGTGTGTGACGGTGTAATTTTTGCAACGATTTATACGGAAATCGAAGGACTTGATCGATAAATACATTGTTAGCGATAAAAATAAAATAAATAGACCAATAACATAAAAAGAAACGAAAATCTAACTTCATGAGAATTCAAATAGAACCACATATGAGAGGAGAATTCCATAAAAATGATCTCACACTCGACTATATATTTTGTTATTTTTTCGACGAAGCAAGAGTTCGATTCGGCATGGAATTGGAGAATAGCAGAAAAGTTCGAGACAAGATGGCTGTTGTATAGGAAAGGAAAACACAACTATACCATAGCAGGCTGGATGGTGACCCATCATCGTTCCACCATAATTTCGTAGATAAGCTACGAGAGTCGCTCTCGCATCCCTCGGACTTAGGGGTCGAATACGTGGGAGAAGAGGCTAACCCTAACGGTCCAGCCCCCTTTCGTGCTCAACGAGGGGGTTATCCGGAGCTCTGGGGACGCGGAGAAGGCTCCACTGAACCCGTAGCCTCGTGCAACCGACCCGTTGACCAGCCCGTCCATCGCCATTGGCCAGAACAGCCCAGTGATCAATAAATCGTTCCTGCAACGGGGAAAAACCGGCACGGAGACGGAATCAGAGAAAAAAGGGAGAGAAAAAAGGAGAGCGCGGAGAGAGAAAAAAAAACGGCAACATCAACGGCAGTTCTGCTTCGAAAGCCTCGAGTTTCAACCCCAAAACGCACCCTTGCCAACGAATAAAGAGCGCGTCGTACGTGAACGATCGGGGGGGAAGTTGCAGACCATCGGGGGTGGACGTTTGTGGGGTGAAAAAGAAAAGAGAGCCTGGGAGAGAGCAAGGAACATGGACGACGGTGTGGTGGTAGCTGAAAGTTTCAATCCAAGCTTCTCGAGCAACCAACCGACCATTTTCAGGCCGCGGAGATCTTCGCCACGAAACTTACTCTTGAAGCCATTAAAACTTGCTTCCTACGCCAAGATCCACTTTTTTCTTCCCTGTCTTTACTTTCTCCGGCTCTGCCTTTTCTCTTGCCGAAATTCTCTCTTTCCTCCTGGCGAAATGTTTTTTCAATGGAGCTGGTACCTACTTGAATACGAGCTAAAGTATCAAAGTATCTGTATGAGAATTTATCCTCGAGTTATCAAGAGCGCAAGGTCGAAGGAATGATCAAGTATCGGCGAATCTCGCAGTTTCCTCCTTGTTTTGACTTTTGCCCAATAGACCTTGCTGAAGGTAATGCGTACCGGAATATATGTATGGATAGAGATGAATAAAAAAAGATTTCCGCTTCCCAGAAGTCTCGGACAGGTCGTTTGATCGATGAAGACGGAATCCTCGAATAAATAAAAGTTTGCTTAATGCCGGATAAATATATAGGAACAAAAAAATATAGAAAACTATTTATCCATAAAGATCTGTCCAGAAACGTGGGCATAATGTCATCGGTCATGGGAGTTGTCTCTTGATCTTCTTGTTGTCGTATTTTGATGATGAAAGACCTCTCGGAGGAAATCAAACGATCAAGAAGAAATCTTTCGTATACTTCCAAAAAACAGCGATGCTTAAAAATATCGTGGCATTTGCTTTTTCTCATTCATGTCCTAGGAATGTAGTAAGCAATTCGGATAAAGATGATCTAACGACTTAAAATTTATAGTAAATGAAAAATATCAAATTTTCGAAATTTTTTTCCAAGTCAATGTTTGAATTCAGCTGTATCCAGGGCACTATACGTTACAGATGGAAAAACAATTGATGTAAAATTATTAATAATAATAATACATTCACCGAGTAATATCAAACTGAAGACATTTGCACCTGATCAATGCGATTTATCAATGATAACCAAGAAACGTGACGTTAATGAAATCTTTGTTCAAATTAGTTGGAATTAAACAGTACCTAGAATAGTACCAACATCGGATAATTGATAAGAAAGGATAATTTGGACCAAGAATAATGAATTTTGACTATAGGCATCAACACTAAGTCATATTCATTGAATGTAATTTACAAATGAAAAACATCACGTTCCCAAGATCTTCGTGCAAATGTTGGAATTCAACTGTGCTCGGCGTACCTGGAATAAAAAAAGGTAAGATAAATATAGGTTGAAATTTGAATTTTGAGAACTGTTGCGTGAATTGTGAGCGTTCGAGGTGCCAAGTGCGTTGCACAGGCAAAAGCTCTTGGTTGCACAATCGTAGGATTTCCTGGAAAGAGCGTGGACCGACAATGAAGAGGGTGCACCCTGCCAGGTAAAGCCACTTTGAATACGCATAACGATCGTCCATTGTGAGGAGACTGACATGCCGTCTCGATCCCTTGCGACCGGCTGTGGCTCTCTCGGATATAAAAAAAAAGTATATGTATATACAAACCGTGCGCGAAAGATTGATCCTTCCTCCCTTTTCACAAATATTAGACGTATCCTTACGCATTTGTGTGAAAAAAATCGCAGGAACATTAAGGCTTGGAAAAATCGTGACGCAACGAATCGAATGATCTCGTGGAATTTACGGACTCGAATATGTTCGAGAGGACTTCCTATCGAAACGTTTTCCTTTGTCAGGACGCATCTCGATGCAACCTGAAAACGAAATGGTAAAAGATTTCATTGTTTGAGCAGAAGATTTTTTTCCATCTTTGATTCATTTTCCGGAAGTTGCAGGAAATTTTTATTTGAATTTTTGTTACACTCTGTTCGAGCTCTCGGCCTTATCGTGTCCTGAAAGAATTCAACAAGTTTCAGATATTTTTGAGATGGGACTTCTTTCCCTCACCTGGTCCATCGGTTGGCAGGGCTCTTTGACGAATTTATGTTTGAATTGACTATTTACGACGATAACGCCGTGCTCCAGTGTGATATGTGAAACAAATCTCCAGTACTTACAGTTTATTCCGATATTTGATCAGTTTCTCGCTATAATTGACGCAAGTTCAATTCACTCTTATACAATCTTATTGTTACAATTATAAATTTCTCAATTGTGAACTAGGTACTATGTTACAATAGTTATTGCCCTAAGGCCGGGCGTGGACTTTCTAACGAGTCTCTCGTCTTGGGACGAATATCGACGAATTTGTCGAGTAGGGATAAGGAGAGGGGGAAATCGTAATTTCGATATTGTAAAATATTAAGATCTTTTTCGTCACGCCAAAATTTTACCGAGTTCGAGGACTCGAACGGTCGAAGACGATATTTCCCGTAACATTTTGTAAGACTCGATTCGATAAAATTTAGCTCTTCGATTTTTGATTCATCTTCCTGAATTTAATTGTGTTGATTGATTACTAAATATATTTTTTTCTGGGTGATCATGGGGAGAACAGAAATTCCGTAATATCAAAATATATTAATAATCGAATATGCAAAATAAAAAAATAGAAACGAACTGAAAAAATAGAAATTTGTACAGAAAATAGTCACAAATTTAAAATTAAGAAGAATGAACGATAGCAGGATCAATCATCCTGAATTTGGATATTTATACATTGCATAGTAATAGTAAATAATTCCAAAAAGAATCAGCACTAATGAAATTGCAGACTCTTAACAATTTTTCATCGAAATCTTGGTTACACTCCATCCAAGTCCTCGGCGTGATCATCCTGGTAGAATCGAACAAGCTTTCGGACATTTTACAACCCTCGATTCGATAACTCGAGTGGACATCGGGCGAAAAGCTCATCTTCGCGTGCACGCGCTTGAGCGAGGGAGAAAGGGATTTGAGGCGATGTTTTTAGGGTCCGGGTGCCATGGAAACGGATTTCATCCTTTCCCTCGATCTTCCATACTCCTCTCGCGCACACCAGATTTATCTCATTCTTAATTTCTACCAATTATTTTCTGACCTTTTTCACTTTTTGCCAGGATACTCTCCCGGACTCGCTCGAGATCTCTCGTCTAATTGCAAACCTCTTTTCTCGACAGGTAATTCCTGGAAACTGAGTTAAAAAAAGATTCTCATCCGACTCTGAAGAACATGGCGGAGCTCTAAAAATGCAGGACAGGCGCGAGGTCGAGAAAAGGTTGAGGAGGAGCCTTCGCGACAAATATTACTAATTCACGTGGCTGCCGCGAATTTTCCCAAGTCATTAATAATAAGTGAATTATTTCGGTAGCATCGTTCCCCGGAGATGATGAAGGAAGGAAAATTTATGCGGCTGCGATTGTATATATTTATACAGCAGTCCAACGTACAGCAGAGCACAGTCGTATTAACGAGCCCTAGAGCTACTTTCCTCCTCCTCCTCCGTCTCTCTTTCTCTTTATAACCATCGAGTTTTGCAACCAAGGAGGGACGATGTGACCATCAGGAGAGCTTTCATTAACCCACCATCCTGGATAACTTATTTTTTCATCCCCGTTCCCGCTTCTTTCCACCGGGGACACAACATCAAAGGTCGCAACCACTGAGATTTCTTGACGAAAGCTCTCTCTCTCTCGTCCTGGAACTGAGAAATAAAGCGAGGATCCTTCTGGTATATATGTTTTCACTCTTTTTCTTTTATTCCTGCGATCAACCTTCTTTGACGTCCGGAGTCCTTTGACGAGTTTTACTTTCCGATAAATTAAAAACTCTATTTCGAGGAGAAACATTTTGATTCGAGACTCTCCAAGACTTTTTATCTATTTTTGGTGCGATTGGGTATTTGATTATGCGAGTTCAAATTCAATAAGTCGAGAGGGATAGAGCGAGAGAGAGAGAAATAAGTAATAGTCGAGGGAGGGAAGCCCCGCGGCCTAATTGTGCACGTTAAATGTTTTAGGGTATCGCATTGACATTGACTAATAGACATCTAGGAAGTTGAAATTAGACGACGCACGTAGGATGTATTGAATAGCGCACGAGTCTAGTTTCTAAGGATTCGGTCAACGTTCTTTTCGCACCTCGATTTTTTTCACTCCATATATCGGAGTCGATGTAATACGAGTTGACCCTTGGAATAGATAAAAAATCACCGTAGGGTTTTTTGATGTTTTGAAGTTAAACCCTCATTTACCTCTTGGTCTTCAATTGGAACACATTATTAGAATAATGGTGAACATAAATTTTCGATGAACCGGTAAAATGTTCTAATGGTCACTGTTACGTCCTGTAGTCATATATGATGTGATTTCATTATTCTTTTTGTATTATGTGCTACCGAGTTCAATATCAGACAGTTGAAGTTCGTTTGGTCGACTCAGTATATTCAACTTCCGCGAGAGGACGGACTCTGTCCCACACCGATTACTTTTGTAAAATTTGCAAAATTTACCACTGGTGCGAGGAGGTAGAGACCTCGAAAGAAAAATTCAGTCTCTGTTCTAGAGATCCGACTAATCTGGTCGTTGGCTTCCATAATATATCCTCAGCACTACAATTACCAAAAGTGAAAATGAACTCGAAATGTTGAAAATTAAAAATGAGAATTGAATTGTGGAATGACCCGATGAGTTCCCTCCTATCGACAAGTGGTTCCAATCCGAAATCTATCTTTATAGATTTAAAAAAAGGCAAAAGTTCTTATGGTGCGTCCGTCGAAGCTTTCCAGGACGTAGTAGTCACTGCAAAGCATTTCTGGTACAGGGTCCAACAATGATGGCAATAATTGTACTCGAAATTAAAATTTGTTTTTGAAAATTTTGTCAAGCAACCTTGAAATTTACTATATTAATTGTGTTATTAGGAATACGGAAAAAATTATATTGACGATGCTTGTACTTGAATTTGGTACGCTTTCCACGGAAGAATTGTTTGCCGACAACCCCGCAAAATTCTTCTCATATTTCAATATTTTTTTAATTCACGTCTTTTTTCACACTGCTATAATATTTCGACATTACGTTTAAAAAATCCGAGCATGCGTCAAAAATAATCAAGTTACAAAGGTATCCTTCGTGTATATACTGACGACCGACGCGACGTGCGTGAGTTTTTTTTGAGCTCGCACGGAAAAAGCTAGTGAAGTTCAACAATCAGAGCGTTTCTCGGGCCAGCTTCGGCTTGACCGTTGGCCTAGGACGGTCTGATTGTTGAATCTGGCGAGGCAATGTTTTTTTAGCAGCATCAATTCAAGATCGATGACCATGCTTGGGCCAAAGACGAGATAAGCAATGGGACTCAATAGTTGACGATCAGCGGAAAAACAAAGCTAGCCGAATGCCGACGCTTGCTCGACTGCCAATGCTCTAATATTACATAGGAACGAACCTTGGAAAACCACTGGCCTTTATCTAGGGCCAACCCTGATCACCAAGAGTAAAATAACAGTACAGATACATCGGTTAGCTGATGTATTGCAAGGATTGGCAATTTTTTCACGGATATTATTCACCAAAATTAGACAACTAATTATACTTCAACTTGTGGGCCATCGACCCGAGTCTATTAGCTCGAGAAATTATACATCTTCCTGTTTTGACTAATAATCATATACGGATAAAAATAAATATATCGGTTATTTTTCATTTACTTAGCACTCTCGTTATGCAGTCTGATGAGTTTTTTTATGATTTTTTTTTAATATGATTATGACGACGTATAATGACGAATTCTGGTGATATAAACAGTCCTTTTATTATGATAACTTTAAACTCTTTTAATTGCACTGAAATCTAAAAATGTTGATGTTGATGAAAATTCTATAAATTAATTTATTATTGAATGAAATAAAATTTATCCTCATTAAATATTCTTGTTATTATATTTTAATTTTTTTTTTATTATTTATGGACATTGAAATGCATTTGTATTTTTTTCTACTATAGATTTGAGCGTTGAGAACGTACGGAAAGTTTATTTCGTCCTTAAGTTATTCGTAAGAAAAGTTTTCTCGAACAAGACGCGGATGGATCGGAGCTTGATCCAGTGAGACGATAAACGGTGCCGGAGCACACGTGCAACGGCACGCGCGCAATCTTTTCTCTTCTCCCGCTCGGATGGAAAAAAATTTCCTCGGATACAGATATACGCGCTCAAGACCCCTTGGAGGGTAGTTTTTTTCTTCTTTTTTTTATTAAGCCACGAGCTTTTCCAACTTCGTGTCCCGAGCTCTCACCGGACGCGCCGATGGATTAATAGTGGAAGCGAAAAGAATCGAGAGACCGCGTGCGCTCCGATGATAGACCGTCAGGTATAAATCTGAGATTTATAGCGATCAAGGGATATAAAAATGCAGAAGGCCGAAAGAAAAGAAAATACTTAGCCCAGAAAAATGAGACGCGTGCTTCATTTTTTTTTCTTACCGCGTTTATTGTTCAATTAAATAGCAATTCGTAACTTATCGGTAGGGGAATGAATTCGCGAATTTATTATAAAATGGAAATACAATTATTTTATGTAAACCTAAAATGAATTTTTACAATTCGCAATAATTTTTCGGCTATTTCGTTTTGAACGAAAAATTTAATTACATTTAATTTTTTAAATTAAAGCCCAGAAAAATGAGATGCATAATTCATTTTTTCTTACCACGTCTTTTTTATTGTTCCACTGAATAATAATTCGTAACCGATAAGGAAATTAATAATAAGGAAATTAATTCGCGAATATACGGTAAAAAAGAAAAATACAAATTTTATATTATTCTAAAATGAAGTCTAAAAATTGTTGAAAAACATTAATTTTTTAAACTTTATTTTTAAAATGAAAACTCAGAAAAATGGGCCGCGTATTTCATTTTTTCTCTCACCCCATTTATTGTTCAATTAAATTCGTATTAACTAAACGATAGAAAAAAAACTCGCGAATTTTTACGATAAAATATAAAAATATACAATTTCATATGTCATCTAATTCTCAAAGTCTTAAGATTGTTTAAAAAAATCTCTTTTTATATAATTCAACTTTCGTACTTTCTCGGGGCAATAATTTTCCAGCAATTTCCCTTTAACCGAAAAATTAATGGGTGTCACGACGTCGCCGGTTTATTTCCTCGTTCTTTTAACTTTATTTCCGAAATTGAAGAAACATATACAGATCCCGAACAGTTCGTTTGCTCCGGGAAAGTAATTAAAAATCCTCATTAAGATAACGCCGTAGAAATTGAGAAATAAATTAGAGAGCGTCTGTGAAGTGCTGAGTGAAAGAAAAGCGAGGGAGCTGGAAAGGGTGCGCATTTAAAATTGCGACGGGAGAGAGCGGGGTTAGCGAAAAAAATGTCTCGAGCAAGCGCGGGGGGTTGCAATTCGACCGCTTTTCCACGAGCCATCAGCGAGAGCTCTCTCTCTCTCTCCTCGCTCTCGATTCTTTTTCAGCCTTCTCCTTTTTTTCTCTCACCTTTTTTTTCTCTTTCCTCTCTACCCCGACCGACCCTCCGGGATCTCTCGAATCCATCTTCGTTCCTCCCCCGTCTGTTTGGACTCGCGCAACGAACCCCAATGAGTGCTCTTTCCCTCCCCCGACGACGGCGCTCTCCCTCTCGACTCACCTTTTATCCACGGAAACGTTTTATCACGAATACCGAGCGCCGCTGCCACCGAGATGAGTTTTATAGAACTTTAATGAAAAAACAACACAGATAATTATACCGAAACGCCCACCGATCTTATCCGAAAAAGCTTCCATTTAACTTCTCCGGTGCTCTCGAACGAGAAGCCAATATTTTTCTATTCATCTTCATTGAGACTTTTTTATTTTTATCTCCTCGGTATAACGAAAAACATTTTATCCCCGGGAACACTTTTCCCCGATCTCTCAGCCCTGTGGACACATCGAGGTGTGTACCGGAGCACAAGAAAAACCCCAAAAATTAAACGACAAGAAATAAAAATTTCGGACGATAAAATCTTACGATCTCGATTTTCGTGAAAAAGAGAAATAACTTACGGATCCTTTTTCTATAAAAAAAAAGAAAAGGAGAAGAAAAATAAAAGAATCTCGTTCCACGTTGCATCTGCGATCGAATTTAAGGGTGTGATTTTTATGTCCCCGCTGTGTGCTCGGGAAGACGGAAGGTAACAATACGGTCAGTCGGCTAATCGCTCGCAACGCGCGCTTTGCCAGAAAAATGGGCGAGGGAAGGAGAGAATTGTCCGGCTGGTCAGTGGAACGACTTACCCTTGACTGTGCAACCGTAACGCTTTTTTCTCCCCTTTTTCTCCTGGCGGAGGGTTACGTGTGTTTCCAGGGACATTTTTCTCTCGGTGGACCACGCGAGGAGGTCATTGTTCACGGCGTCATTGTGAATATCGTCGTCGGCGAAGAGGTCAAGGGTTTAAACAGCTGCGAGACACGCGGACCCTAAAAATCAAGCGAGAATATATCCACGAGGAGAGGGATGAAAAAAAACGACGTGAGCTTCCGAGATCCGGTCAAGCTCGAGGAGGGTGTGTGCCGAAGGAACAAATGTATAGAGGACGGCCATTCGCATAATGCACAGGGGTAAATTTTCTACGTAACGTTGATCCATCCGAAATCGTCGGCGAGCGAAAATCGTAATGGCCGATGACGCCATTTCGCTTTCACGCCTTTTCGACGTTACAAATGGAAAGCCATTCGTGTTCGAATAAAAAAAATTTTCGCTACAGATTTTGGATTATCGTGGAACAAATTTATTCCTTCATTTTCAGTGCGCTTCAGTCGGGAAATTTATTGAGTGTGTTCTTGGATGAAATTTTCGTTAAATTTTTTATTATATTTTTTTTAAGATTCTAAGATTTTTGAATTATTTTCAAATCGATGTATCTATTTGTTGTCATTTATTTAAAATTTGATTAGGAATAATTATTAAGAATTTTATTTTTATTGTAGTTAATTTAGAAAATTTATTTCGTATGTTCTTGGATCAAATTTTCGTTAAATGTTTCTTTGTTATTTTCTAAGATTTTAAGCTATGATTTTTGAATTATTTAAAAATCAATTTATCTATTCGTTGTTATTTATTTAGAATTTGATTACGAATAATTATTAAGAATTTTATTTTTATTGTAGTTGATTTAGAAAATTCATTTCGTATGTTCTTGGATGAAATTTCCGTTAAATGTTTCTATAAAATTTTAAGCTAAGATTTTTTAGTTTTACTACAAAGTTAATCTGTCCATTGTCACTGATTTTGTATCAAGAATTAGATTTCGAATAAATATTATTTAAATACTTTTTTTCAGAAAATTTATTTTATGCACATTTTTGTAAAATTTTAAACAAATTTCAGATTCATTTTTCTTTAAATTTTCTACAATGTTCGTATTCTATTTTAGTAACATTTTATTTAGAGTCTACGTACATCTTTGAGAAAATCTGTCAATAAATTTTCGCTCTCCTCCGAGTATTAAAAATTCGAGATATAATTAGTATCTGACAATAATTCTTTCTTTTTTAGTTGATTTTTTCGAGGCTCGAACTGTCATTTTTCAGAATCCTGGCAGACAGTTGTCAGCTCCTCTGTGTTTAGAGCGTACAAAAAAAAATGTTAGAAAAAAAGGAAAGGCGCTTTGACTTCCTCGTCTCTATTTCTCAATGACATGTCGCGCGTGCGTTGAACTTTCTAAGCGTGCCTCCGTTACATTGTTTCCCCCGATCACCAGCTCGTGCCCACATGGATCCGTTCACGAAAGAATTTTTTTTTAATGAAAAAGTCACTCTTTTTAGGGAAAAAATTGGGGGAGAAGAGAGGGGCCGTTTTACATATTTTTAAACGAACTCTCGTCGTTTTTTTTCCGTCTATGAACGTTTTTTTCCAACGTTCTACATTATACATGCAGTCACGGAGTATTTGCTCAGCTCGCCGTTCGAGCTATACGATTGCAGCCATAAAAATCACCCCTGAATATTCTTCATCACCCTCTCTCGTTTTTTTCCTCCTTCTCCCTTGTCGCGAGTATTATTTTCGGTTCTCTCGCTGGTCACGAGGAGTTAAACAAAAAAAAGGAGCTTGTTACCCTCCCGCATGAGATTAGAAACTCTTGTCGAAAAGATTCCTCCTTGAGGATGAGTGAGAAAAAAAAATTCGAAGGCAGATTTTTCGTGTTTCGACGGAAATCCCTGTCAACGAAAATTATCACGAGAATTCTGATGAATCGTTATGAATCTTCGAACGTTGATGAATCGAGCAAGTTTTCATTTTAGTTAGAAAACAATTAATTCGATTTTTAAATCTTTTTATGATATTTTTGTTGTATTAATTTTCATGGAAGATTATAAACTGTTGACAACAATTTTTTTTCGGGAATGAACGAAAGTAAATTTTTGGTGTTTGAATTCCTATCAACGAAAATCTTGGCGAATTTTCTGTAAAATGCACGAACCTCCGATCCGGAAGGACGTTGGTGAAAATTTTGGGGTGGTTTTGGACTGTGAATACTTTATCTTTCGCCTATTCTAAATTTTCCTATACTTTTCTAAAGAATATTTGTTTTCCTCTCACCCACCAATATTAAAGATTTGTGAGAATTTTTCTTCGGACGAATCTTTAAAATAATTTGTGCAATTCCTGAATATTTTTGGGTGGTTTGGACTGGGCTTGGTTGGAAATACTTTTTATCTTTCGCCTATTCTACATTTTTCCTATATTTTCTAAAGAATATATTTGTTTTTCTCTCAGCACACACCAATATTAGAGACTTGTGAGAATTTTTCTTTCGGACGAATCCTCGAAATAATTTGTGCAATTCCTGAAAAATTTTGGGGTGGTTTGGACTGGGTTTGGTTGGAAATACTTTATCTTTCACTTATTCTAAATTTTTCCTATATTTTCTGAAGAATATTTGTTTTCCTCTCACACACCAATATTAAAGATTTGTGAGAATTTTTCTTCGGACGAATCCTCAAAATAATTTGTGCAATTACTAAAAAATTTTGGGGTGGCTTAGACTGGGAATACTTTATCTTTCACTTATTCTAAATTTTTCCTATTTTTCTAAAGAATATTTCTTTTCCTCCCACACACCAATATTGAGCCTTGTGTCATTTTTCTTTCGGACGAATCCTCGAAACAATTTGTGCAATTACAGAAAATCTTGCGCAAGATCTCCAGGTCGAAAATTGCGAAACTAATCTGAATCCTTCATTATTCCCAAAATATTACCGAGCAGTTCGAAAATCATCGAGGCGCGTCGAAGAGTTTCTGAGCTCTCCGTAAACTCCACAAACGAGAGGAGCAGGATGATCCAAAAATCCTGTTTCACACTCCAGTATATATCTCGGGCTAAAGAAAAACGAGTGAGAGAATGAAGGCTCGTGTAAACAGAGTTTGAAATTTTCTCCAGAATAAACGACGCGAGAGCGACAACCCCTTTTTATCTTTCCGTCTCCTCGGTATGTTTGGGGTAAAAAGCGGGTTCGTGGGTAATGATGAGAATAAGAAGGAATTAAGAGTCGTCACACAGCTACTGGAGCATCCGCATAACACGCTCTCTTCGTCGATGCTTCGAAGATGTTTTTCAAGCTCTTCGAGCTCTTTTCGCTCCTGCACCAAAAATATTCCTAATATATATATAAAAATATTCCTAATATATAAATAGGAATATTTTTTGTAAAAATATTCCTAATATATATAGGAATATTTTTACAAAAAATGGAGAGCCCTATATATATACATATGGGGCTCTCCATTTTTTGTCAAATTTTTGGGAAGCAAAAGGAGAGCATTTTTTTCGGTATCTTCTTTTTTTCTTCATCCAGGATCTCGACATTATATTGTCGACGATCTCTCTTATGCGAAGGCGGGAGAGTGTCACGAAAACCTTTAAAACCAGATCCCGCCGTGTTTTGGGTAAAACGCAGCATGCGGCGTGTTTTTTCCCTTTCTTCGCAAAGCTCTTCCTGGCTCACTTTTATCCCCTTGTCTCAATGCTCCTTGCGGCTAACTATACCGTTTCATTTTCGACCTCGTTTCTCATATTTCCGTGATCTGGCTCGCGCACAGCCTCTGTCGGCGTTTTTCCTTCAAGGAGTGAGGAGAAAGGAGGAGAGAGAGGCCTCCGAAATGTTCATTGTTCTTGAGATCATTGGCGGTCAGCCAGGCGTGTATTCCCTTACACCGTAATCCTTTAATCTGCCCAGGGAAATGGAGCTGTTTGTAGCAAACAGATCGTAATACCCGGCATTGTCCATTTTTTCGCAACCGCCTTTATTTATCTCTGTTTACATTTCTCGTCTCACCGAGGACAGAGTAAATGTGTAACAGGGCTCGTTTTCGCAAAATCTGGGGATATACATGACGGCCGGCTCTCAGCCTTTCAGCCCCGAAAGACTTCTTCCTCTTTGGAATTTCGAGCCTGCCGCTGACGCTCTCGTTTTCACGGAGAAACACATTTGTACAAAAAGATATTCCATTCATAATAGATCTCTTGAAAATTTATATTTCTTTAAAATCTATAATGGAAGTTGAAAAAAATTTGAAAATAATTTATAATTGTTCATTGTTCGCTGTTTTGGAGAAATCGAGCGAGAATTCTTTGCAAAATTCTTCTCTTTAGATGAAGTTTGAAATAATAAAATTTTGAATAATTAATTAAAAAATTATTTAACAAGTAGGACAGAGGGGGGGAGGCAAAATGGAGTACCCCAAAAATTTGGTGAAAATTTACAAAATTTGATAAAATTTAGTATCAAATAATATTTTATTCGGTAAGAACATTATATGTATGTATTTGGTGATTTAAAAACACATTTAAACAAAAATTAAAATAAATTATCAATTAATTACTTGAAATAAGACGTCGAAGCTAAGAATAACTTAATAAATTATGAAAAAAAAAATTTTTTCGTACTCTTTGAAGAGGTACCCCATATTTTGACCGCTAAAAAATTTTTTTTTCCCATGAAAATTTGATTTTGGCTGAAAATTTTATTTCTTTCCTTTAATTGTGATTAAAAACAAAAGATTCAGCATATTTAGACCCTTGGAATCGCAAATTTTTCTTAAGTACCCCTTTTGCCCCTCCCCCCTGCCCTAATTTCTTTCGTTTTAAGTGGTTAAATTATGAAAAATTGTTGCATATTTAATTGTTTATATTTCGTATAAATGAACAAATAATTTTCACATTAGAAATAAAAACACTTATTGTTGATTAATCGAGCAGTCACGTGTTCTCGTTCGTTTTTCCGTATTTTTCCGGTCTATCATTTCGGTTTTGTGAATCATCGGTGGAAAGTGAATTCGACAGATTCGATATAAAATAAATACACGCGATATCGCATGAAGTCCACAAAACGGTTGATATGTCGGGATGAAAGAGGGAAAATGCATGGACGCGTCGTTTTGTGCTCGGGGTGCGCCGGGTTCATCGATAATTGAACCGAGCACGCGATCGCGGTGAGATCTTCAAACGTTCACAAACTTATACATCTAAACTCCTTTTTCCTGTATTTATGTCTCACACTATATCAATAAAAAAACCGCAGTATATTTGACGTGCATATGCACTCGGGCGTACGTGTCTAAAAGAATGCATTTCAGTGTCACATGTGCAGTGTGGACATGATGCAACGAAAATGCATTAAAGCTATTTTATTTTTTAATTGAATCGAATTTTGAATATATTCATATCTGATGTACTGTCATTTCAGAATTTAAATTAAATAGAAAATTATAAATACATCTGTGAATTTTCAGAAATCCCCAAAACTGGATCTCGTTCTCCTTCGTCTATGCAACGAAAATTGCACTAACGATATTCAATTTTTTAATTAAATAACATTTTAAATATATGATATGTGATACACTCTTATTTCAGAATTGAAATTGAAATAATTTCAGAATACTTGTGAATTTTTAGAAACTCCAAAAGTGCATCTCGTTATCCTTTGTCTATGCAACTACGTTGAAGAGTCCATAGAGCACGTGCATAGAAAAATGCATTTTAATCTGACTCGTACATAAAGCAAAAACGATGCAACGAAAACTGCACTTAGAGCATTTAATTTTGTAATTGGATAAAACTTTAAATAGTTTTACAGTTTATATAATTTTTTTCGAGAAAGGATGCGGAAAAAATCAATCTTTTGATGGTCATATAGAAAAAAAAGAATATACTTGTGAATTTTTGGAAACTCCGAAACCGGATCATTATCCTTCGTCTACTCTTAGCGATTCTCTCCCTTTCGTTTCCCCAGTTCATTGTTACGAGTGATTTTTTCTTCTCCAACTCCGTTCCATTCTGAGTCTAGACAAAACGTTTTCTCGGTAGAGTCTCGAGTAAAAAAAGAATGTAAAATTCGATCCTGCGGCTCTAGATACATATTACGAGAGTTTTTTTTCTTTCCCGTGTGCGTGGGCATTCGTGTCTTCTTCTCGGGACAACCGGACTGGCCGTTGTTAAGCTCGGAAAAAGATTCTCGTAGCTGACGAGTTTTTACGCAAGCCCATGGGGGCTTCGGGAAAAAAAGAGGCAGAGCGAAGAAGAAGAAGAAGAAGTAAAAAGGAGAATTTTTTTCAAAGATTTTACCTCGAGATAAAAGTTTTCAGAGCATTTTGGGGGCGGAAGGAGTTCCTGCGAGTCTCTCGGTCCTCTTCTCTCGCAGCTCCCGATCAACCGTATCGTCCACTCCGGGAAAATGTATAATAATGCGCAATATAAGAGCGGAGATCAATCGTGGCGAGACACTCGACGCGCTCATTGTTACGTCACCCACGGGTTTTGAATTTCTTCGCAAATCCTCTCGTGGACTTCCCTCATTCTTTCTCTCCTGTCTTTCTTCCCATCGCCGCCGTTTCCGTTGATTCCGAAAAGTAAGACGAGAACGGTCGAAGGATTTTTTCTTGTAACGCGAGGTACCTCCCCCGCGCATATCTTCAATCCGTTATTTTTCCTCTTTCTTCCATTTACATTGGATTTTTTTTTTAATATCTGGTGCATCGTTGATTTCACCGTTATTTTTTTCATTGTGATTCAATAAATGATTATGAATTGATTAATAAATATTTCATAATTTTATAATATTAATAAACTTATAATAAAATAATAATAAAAAGTTTTTGTATATTTTGTTTTTCGAGGTATTGCAATTTTTTTTATTTTTTTATTTTTATTCCGGAATCTTGAGAAAATGTGATCACGCAAAAAAATTCTCTCACACGACGTACGTGACAAACAACAGTTAATGGAGAGCGGTTTATTTTTTTATTAAAAATCTGGAAATATTTGTGTTGCGTAACCCTGTGATTTTCATCGTAATCCGACACTTGTCCCGAGATTAAAAGGTGTTGCGTTACGCGTACCGAGAAAATCGAGGCCCGTTCGCCACAAAGCGAGACGAGCCGAAAAAAATGCAAAAAGGAGCACCGGACAGAAAAAAAAGAAGGGAAAAAAAACTTTGGAAACGATTTGAATCGAACCGGTACACGCGGGGTGGTTTTTCAGTCTTATTTATGTTTTTTCTTCATTTTTTTTTCTCGAGGATTTCACTTCGGACTGTCGAATTTTTCGTGATTTTCGAGTGATTTAACAAGGGCGAGACGGAAAAACGAGGCTCGCCTAACGAACCACGAAAATCTTGAGGCTGATTGCGTTTGACAGCTTCCGCATATATGTAGGTACAACAAAAAAGCCTCTCTCTCGATCTCCCTTTCTTCAATTCTTTTTCATCCATCGCCCGTTTCATCGAAACCTACACAACATCCTGACCTACCTCTTGCTATATACATAACTCGAGAAAATAATTCACTGCTCTGGTTTTTCTGTAATCCCATGCGAAGCTTCGAGAATAGCGGAATTCCTCTCAAAATCCTCTCTCGGTTTTTTCTACAGTTTCGTATTATTGAGATATCGGAATGCGGAGGATACAAAGACAAAAAAAGAACAAAGAATTCAAGAATTTTCATATTTTTATTCGTAGACATTTTTTTCGCAATTATGTGAATATTTTAATACAATTTTTTATTACGTGCAAAGGATCAAGATATTTTTCTTCTAAAGAATTTGTAATATAATTTTTTTGAAAAATAATTTTTTAGGATTTTAATAAAAATTCGAAGTAAATAATTGGACGTTTTTATTCTTTAATTTCGTCACTTTAATTGATAATACAATTTTTTTATTACGTGCAAAGGATCATGATATTTTTCTTCTAAAGAATTTTTAATATAATTTTTTTGAAAAATAATTTTTTTGAAAAATAATTTTTTAGGATTTTAATAAAAATTCGAAGTAAATAATTGGAAGTTTTTATTCTTTAATTCTGTAGTAGTAAATGCTTTTATTTACAATATTTACAGCTCTGCGCATATTTGGCAGTTTTTCATTTTTATTTACATATATAGGCCATCGACCTTTGGTCCTTCAGCCCGAGGTGTTCTATGTTATTATTATTTTTATCTTAGCATTTGTATATAAACATACATGAATACATTTTTATATAACGTTATATTTGATCCTCAAGTTATGGAGCTTAAGTTTACTTGCTTTTTTTTGTTTTGTTTAATTCTGTCTGTTTAATTAATAGTACAATTTTTTATTACGTGCAAAGGATCACGATATTGTTCTTCTAAAGAATTTTTAATATAATTTTTTTGAATAATAATTTTATAGGATTTTAAAAAAAATTCGAAGTAAATAATTGGAAGTTTTTATTCTTTAATTATGTCTGTTTAATTAATAATAAAATTTTTTATTACGTGCAAACGATCATGATATTTTTCTTCTGAAGAATTTTTAATATAATTTTTTTGAAAAATAATTTTATAGGGTTTTAATAAAAATTCGAAGTAAATAATAATTGGAAGTTTTTATTCTTTAATTCTGTCGGCTGGACCAAGCGCTGAAGGGTTCAATTGAAACATTAATTTGGGCTGTCACGAGCTTGTTCGACAATTGCATAAGAAGAAACGAATTTGGGAGAAGCGGGAAAAGAGCGGATACGTCGAGGTTTCGTATACTGTATATACGGAACGGAGCTCGAAAATGAGAGTGAATAAGCGACGAGAGGGATCATTATAGTCGGTGGTTTCGCAAATTACGGCGTATCCTGACTCATCGGGGGAAGAGCATCTGGCGCGCGAGCGATGCGCCAGAAATGCCGAACGCACGGAGCGTGCCGCAGATTGCTTGCGTGTGGCTCGTTGATGGATGTCTATCGATATCTAGCGCCACTATATATATTTTTTTATCCTCGATAACGATCACACTATTTTTCAATTTTTTCTCGATCTCCAGATAATAGAAAAATACCAAATTACCCAATGAAATTTCATACCGGTATTTAAGATGTGCTTTTTTAAATCTTCCTATTAACTAACATTTAGCTTTATTAATTAAAATTATTTTTCTTTTTGAAAAGCCCTAGAATTAAATATTTTATTCATTCGCTTTGATATTTTTATATCTGAATATTAATTTGTTTAATATTTTTAACAACTCACAAAATATTAAATTAACCTACAAATTTTTGAGCTAATTCACGAATTAGTTCAGGGCTTTTGATAGTAAAAATGAAAATGATAAGAACTTGATCCGTGTATAAGAACGTATTTTGTTAGTCAATTACTCAACAACGACGTGGATGAAAATTTTGAAAAAATTAATTTTTACTTATTTGAGGTATAAGAACATCCTCGCCAAATTTTATCAAATTCTTATCATTTTTCAATTTCCTATGTGTTTAACATGCGATTGTAGATAAGTGGTATCGAAACCCCTTAATGTGTAACTTGTATAATTATAGTTATGAAAATAATTTCACAATTCAATACCTTATTAATTTACTCTGAGATGTATTTTTACTTTAAAATTTTTAATTGCTTACTTATGGAGTGTGGTAAAGTTAATCGTCATTTCCAAACAAAATATCAATTAATCTTTTGAAAAATAACATCATTTGATATAATAGTCGATAGAGGACAATATCGCTTTTATCATGGAATCTGATTTTTAATTTTCCTCTTTCTTCCGACGTCGACCAATTTTTCATTCCCTGAGAGATCATCTGTCCAACTATACTTGGCAAGATGCGGAAATGTAAGGGATAAAAATACATTATTATTGTGAGGATTTGGAATCGATCCTCGAATAGGAATCTAAAAAGAACGTAATAATTGGACTCAATCAAATTATTCCATCGTAGACATTCTCGTACACGAGAGCCATCGAAATAACCGCTCAAGATTGCGACAGCTCGTTATACATACATATTATTTCTTATACATATTCATAGAATTAGACTATTTCCGGTTTTTTGGTTTTTATTTCACCCTCCGCGGTCTTGAATATTATATTCGCGAGGTCCACTGGAGTCAACCGACGCCGGCGGGCTGACTGACGTGATGAAAATGCTGCTGTAAGGTAAAAAAAACTGAGAAAAGAAATCTGGCTTTTCGCATAACAATGCTTTTCTCAATACTTCGATTATTCTCCCTCTCCTCGCGAATTCCCGACACGCGAAATCGATTGCCAAAATTCGTAAGGGCGTAACTTTCGTCTTTTGATTGCAAAGTTACGCCCTTATGATTCTCAGCGTACTCAATACAATTATTCGTCTTCCTTGCATTTTCGTTGCGGAAAAATAAAAACTCTCTCTCTCGCTTCTCCGTGCCTCAACTTTCTCGGGTTGAAGCGACGTGGAAGATCGTTACCCTGAAAAGACGACGACACATCCCGGTCGATCCTTGCTCGCGACACTAACGACTCTCTATCTCCCTATTTTTTTCTTCCTTCATTCTTTTTATCCGGCTGCACCCCTTCGTCTTTCACTTTTTTTTTCTTCTCTCTCTCTCTCTCTTTCTCTTCGGAAGCCTTCCCGAGGACGATTGAGATTTCGATCCCCTCGTCACTTCAATCTACTCGCTTTTTTCTTCACCACGACTCCGATGCAGATTTTGGCACACTCGAGCGAGCTTACGAGTCATTTTATATTAATTTTATTAATTTTAGAAACATTCTGTACTCTGATCTGTTTCAATTTTTTGCAGGAATTCGAAAAATTCTTGATAATTGCAATTTAATGTTATATATGAAGTTTTAATTAAATTCAAGTTTTTACGATATTTCATCTCTTAAGAAAATAAATAATATGTTTACTGAATTTTCATGTTAATCTTTATATATTTTATATAAATTTGAGTATATAAATAAAAAAATTTTAATTTCAATAATGAATAAAAAAATTGAGTTTTGGAGAAAAATGCACATGACTAAAAAAATACAATAATTATACGACTAAAATGTCAATGCACTTTTGTTTAATTACCTTTTTATCTTATTATTGAAATTAATAATTTTTAGGGGATCAAAATAGAAGTTTGTCAGCTGTTCAATTTTGAAGAATTTTCGAAGAATTATAGCACAAGGATCTTTATTGACGTTAAAGAACGAAAGAAGGAAAGCGAGTCCTTGAAGGATAAGGTTTCGATGAGTTGTAAGACCGTTCGCGATTCTGCTTCGTACCTTCCTCATTTCTCGTCTCTCTCTTCCTCTTTTTCACGAGACGCTCTCGGAGGAAGAATTTCTCGCGATTTCCTCCGGAAGTCTCACTCTTATTCTCCCTCCTCTCGATCGTCTTACACGTCGCATTACTTTTATTTTCCTGCGCAGTCGAGTACGATAGATCGTACTCTAATTGTCCTATTCTTGTTTCTGCTCGACGAGTCACCCAGTCCTTTGCTCTCGGTACAGACTCCTCGACGATAATCCTACCATGAAGCAAAAATAAAGTCTACAAAGGGTATTCACGTTTTTTTGCACGATAATTGGATACTCGATAATTTGAACAACAACATTTTAATGACTCCTTGGAATTAATCTTGATAAAGTTGACTCGTTATGAATCTCGATTTAAAAAAATTTATTTTACGTCAAAACCGATCGTAAGAGGAAAAATAATTCCGAATTTTTTTTTGTTCATTTTTTTAACCAATTACAAATTTATATGAATAAGATTGGATACTCAATATTTCGAAGAAAAGACTGTAACGATTTCTTAGAATTAGTATTGAAAAAGTTGACTGAATCTCGAACTCAAAAATTTCTGTCAAAAACGATCGAAGAAATTTTTTTCTCTATATTTTTCGTTCATTTTTTTACTCAATACAAGCTCATCAATGAAGAATACAAACCCTCTGCGGAAAAAAAGGAAAGTGCAATAAAAAGAAAACCGCGAAGGAGAACTTTGTCGCGCGACATTGAGATCTCTTTTTTTTCTCTTCTTTTCATCATTTGACTCTAAAATCGAGTCTTTTTGAAATCTCGTGAAAATACCGTAAAACCCTGCGGCCTTCGTCGATTGCTCTCGCGTGCTAGGAAACTTCGTAAAAAGGTAAAAGAAAACAGAAAAAGAGAAGTTGGTAGTAAGTCCGTCATAAAGTCATGATCCCCAGCGCAGCGTGGTCGCGCGCGCCCACGAACTCGAAAAAAAACCGAAGCGTAAAAAGACTTGGGAGCTGGCAATAAAAAATAATAAAGGACTTTTAAAGCGAGCAAAAAAAATCTCAAAGAATTTATCGTCTTTTTTCTTGTCTACAGAAAAATTTAATTTCTTTTAATATAATGTGGCATCGAATATTCGAATTGTCTATATTATAATGTGGTATCGAATATTCGAATTGTCTATATTTGAAAAATCAGACTTTTCCTTAATTTATTTTTTTAATTTGTTAAAATTGTTCTCTGACTTAAGAAAATAAAATTTAAATTCACATAATACATTGAGGTGTTCAGTATTCCAGTTGTTTATCGAAAAATTTGATATTATGAATTGAATAAAAAAAGAATTTAATTTCATATGATATTGAGGTGTTGAATATTCAAGTTTGAATTAATTTGGTGACTATGAAAAAAGATAGAAAAGTGATCGTCTTAGCAACGTAAAGAGTGAAACGGAAGACAAAAGGAAAACGTACGACAAGGTTTCTGAAGAAAAAACACGGAACACGTGCCGATAAAAGCCGAAAAGCATTGAAGGTCTTAATAGAGTCAGTATATGCAAGTATATGTATGTATATAAATGTGTATAATATTAAATAGGTTAGGTGTACATATTACACGCTATTATAGACCTATGTTTTGAGAACCACAACAAAGGACCCAGATAATATATCGGATTACGTTGAAAATTGTATACAGGAGCAGAGCTCGAGCTAATGAACGAGGAAAAAAAATGGTAAAGGTAAAAAAGTGAGATACCGTTATAAAATATACAGTATAGGAAATAGCGAACAGTTGAGACCGGGTACATATGTAATTACCGGCTGTTTTTAAGCTCTCGAGGATCTCGGAGAGTTTCTGAAAATAATTGGAAAGTGAGAAGTTGGGTTTTCCGGAAAACATTCTCCAATTTTATAAAAAAAAGGAAATTGATACTTTTTTGAATTTTATATACGAATTACGTTATTGCAGCATGCGAGAATTTAAAAGATGGAATTTCATCGATGTTTACATCAGAATGTAGATTTTACAAATTTTTGTTATTTATTCCAATTACAGAAATAAAAAATTCAAATTAAAGAAATTTTCATATGCTCTTGACTTGGAAGTTTTAGTTGATGAATTGTAGAAATTTTTGCAAAATTTGTGTAAAATTTAAAAAAATGCAATCTCGTGCTTTTGTTAATTATTTCAAAAACGCAATAAAGATCATTTTTGAAAGTCACACAACGTATGCAGGTGAATAGAAAAAAAAACTAATTATTCAAATTGTCTTAAAATACCAATTAATTGTAATGCATAATTAAATTGGGGACAGAAAAAAATGCAATTGTGACAGGTGAATGTTAATTTTAGAAAATTTTTTGTTGATTTTTCGAATCATTTTTCAAATTCGTATTAAACTTTTTTTTATTTTAAAAAAAGTGAACTGTTGGTTAAAATTTCATGGTTGTGAGAGCGATACCGTTAAGATTTCTCGGATAAGAGATCCAACGAAAAACTGCGTGAAATCTGACGAGCAATGTCACGCCTGCTCATAGGAGAGGACATTAAAAAAATATAACGAATGCGCGTCCCGATGACTTTCCGCGTATTCGTTGACTCCGGTGGCCGTCAATTCGGGAAGCGAGCGCGGTTAACTCGTCGTCGGGGCACCATCTGCCACTAGTCCATCGTCAACTTTACCGAATGGAGCATTTTAGTCTCGCGCTGCGTGACATCGCCAGGGATACGATTCGGTCTTTTGCTCTCTCGAAAATTTGGGTCAACCGGCCAGAATGTCCAATTTTTTTCTCGCTCTCTCTCTCTTTCCTTCTCTTTTCGGGGTTGCGTGCATGCAAGAGTTCGGCGCGTCGTCTACCCCCGAAGGGAACATTTTAGCCTCGACGATCGTCGATTTCCCGGTGAGTTAAGGACATTCGGATCTTCGAGATTTTTGTGATTCCGCCGCTGATGGTATAAGGACTCGAAATGAAATGTTTCTCTGGATAAAATTCGTCTAGACGTTTTCTCAAAATATACATCTAAATATGTATACATATATAGAAATGATTATTCTAAATGGATTTAATTAAGTTTTGCTTTGTCTCGTTCTCATTATTCGGTGCTATACGTGCCCATAATCTATGTGTCTCGAGAATTTGAAGAACCCGAAACGATTTTATCTGCCTAGGATTGCCCTGTTATTATCTCAAGGCCGTTCTGAATCCTTCTTGCTTTTTTGTTATGCTAAATTCTCGAAATAGTTTGATTCGGACGGACGAGCGAAATTGGGCCCGCGAGCTCTTTTTTTCTCAAATTCCTAGAAAATTTTTCTGGAAATATTTTTTTACGACAAATATTAAATAAACATAAAAAATGAAGAATTTGTAAAAATATTTGTTTTATTATAGGGTAGGGGGAGGGCAAAATGGGGTACCCCAAAAATTTGGTGAAAATTTACAATATTTAAAAATTTGATAAAATTTAATATCATATAGTCTTTTTTTGCTAAGAACATTATATTTGGTGATTTAGAAACACATTTAAACAAAAATTAAACCTAAAAATTAATGAACATAGCAGATCGAAAAAGAACATTTTCTTTGGTAATGAAACACATTTAAACAAAAATTAAAATAAATCATTAATTAATCACTTGAAATAAGACGTTAAAGCTAATAATAACTTAACAAATTATGAAAAAAAAAAATTTTTCGTACTTTTTGGAGAGGTATCCCATTTTGACCGCTGAACAAAAATTTTTTTCTCATGAAAATTTTATTTCTGCTGGAAATTCCATTTCTTTCCTTTATAATTGTGATTGAAAAAGAAAAGATTCAGGATATACGCTTGGAATCGAAAATTTTTCTCAAGTACCCCATTTTGCCCCCCCCCCCCTCTACCCTATAACTGCCAGAAATTATAAGTAAAATTTTCGAAAAACCATATTTGATAATTTCATCAAGATGTTATTTTATAAATTTATGTACATATCTCCAGATGATATTTGAATGGAAAAATATTTTATAAAACTATTTACAATACCGAGCTGACGAGTAAATAAAAAATAAAATTTCCACGAAACTAAAACTGCCAAAAAATTTTTTTCTCGTTGTCAGTTAATTTACCACACAACCTTTTTTTTCTTATATTGTGCCATCAGAGACACGAGGAACATACTGCTCGTGACGCTTCTCGATTAGTAGGATCGTTCAGGACCATGAAAATTTGTAATTACATCGTCGAATTTTCCCTCCAAAGATCCGGGGTCGTCGGAATCGTTGAAAAACGTGCTGAAAAATGGTGGAAAATCCTTTGAACCTCGGAAATAAAGAGAGACGTCGCATTGACGCATCGCACACGTGATGACCAGAACGGGTCCAGATCCAGAAAAGAGAGATGAAGGTTTTCCTTTTTTTCTCTCTCCGAGCCTCGCAGGGGGGACATTGCTCGAATTTGCGTGAAAACGAGTACACCGAAGGACCACCGGTGAGTCGCTCGAGTCAGATTGTCGGAAAAGAGAAAGAGAGAGAGGAGCGAAAAAAAGGAGGAAGCGACTCTCGTGGAGAAAGGAAAGAGGACGAAGGATAGGAAAAGAAAAATGTTTCGTGTTTCTTGCACAGAAGAGAGGAAAGGAGAGCGAAATGGGCCTGGAAGAGAGCTTCGAGAAAAGATGCCCGCTGGCTGGCGTGTAATGCGCTCTCTGCAACCGGAGACGCAAATGGAAAATGCCTGCGAGGTGTCCGTGTAACTCCATTGGGAAGCGACATTTATCTCGAGTACGACATTCAAAAGGAAAACTTTCGCCCGGGCCTGGACAATGTCGTTTTCCGGTCCTGATCGTTCTCCTTTCGAAAGTGTTGTCCCGGATCCTCCGCACGCGTCTCGTCTCTCCGTCGTGTCTTTTGCATTCGTCGCTGTATAACCGACTGCACGATTAATCATCTCGTTGCTCACGCTCTTCCGTCTCCGTTTCTTTTGGGCACGCTCGCATCGTTATCCGCGCGAAAAACGTTTTCGATCTCCCCGAAGGCTCTTCATAATTCACACAATGACGATTGTACGCACTCCCGCGATGCTTTCTCAAAATCTTGAGAATATTTTTCGATGTTTACAAAGTGAAAAGTTTGTTTTTTTCCCCCTATTTTTTTTTCAACTGGCTCTCCTGGGGATATATTGAGGAAAATGCTCGAAAATTCGTGTGATTCGATGGGAGAGAGGATTTTAGTTCAAATGGGCGAGAATTGATGTTCACTTTTGACAGTATAAACAGCTGGAGGTGATTTTAACCCGCCTCTATTTTTATTCCGTTCATACTGTATTTGAAAGAAATGTTTTTTTTCAGTTTAGAGATTTTTTAGAGAAAAATTATTGAATCGATGGGATTCTAAATTTTTTTTAAAAAAAGGAATGATTTTTCTTGGATTTGAGAGATGAAATTCATCTTGGGCGAAAAAGGGTTGCATTTTTTTGAAAAAAAGTCAAGGAGAGACTCGAGTGGATTGAAATTCATGGAACGAATTAGTTTAACCTGGAACTAACTTCTTTTTGCCTTTAACTCGTTCGAAACCTTCGGAATCATGCTCCTTGCTAACTCTCACGTTTTCTCTTTTATTTTTTGTGAACGCGTAAAAAAATTCACAAAAATGTGGAATTTTGTATAGTTTGATTATGGAGTCTGTTTAAAGGCTCCGTATAAGTTTAATTTACGATATCTTATATAGTTAAAATTTTACTGTGAAAAATGACTAGAATCGGTATTTATTTTACAAAATAAAAAAGTAAAATTTTTATTCATCTTCATTTTAATTTTATTTATACACATCTAAAAAAACTTTGTACTATTATTTTTCATGAAAAATGAATAAAAAAAATTATCGAACTTTCAAATTTGAGGGATTGGAAATTTTTAAAAAATTAAAATTTTTTTTAAAATCTGTTTTACATTTTCTGAATTTTTAAAATTTTATAAACGACGAGGACTTTTTCTTTTCTACTATAGTCGGTCTCATTCAAGAAAGGGTTTTGCCGAATTGAGATGGGTAATTTATATAGTTAAAATTTTACTATGAAAAATTACTAGAATTGCTATTTATTTTTACAAAATAAAAAATTCAAATTTTTATTCATCTTCATTTTAATTTTATATTAGTTGGTTCAATTCAATATTTCATTGGATCTATTAAATATGGACGAATCAATTAAATATTTCATTGGAAATGGCCATCTTTTTTTTCAGTGTACAAATCTAAAAAAACTTTGTACTATCATTTTTCATGGAAAATGAATAAAAAAAATTATCAAATTTCCAAATTTGAGTAATTGTCGATTTCAAAAAAATTAAAAATTTTTTTTTAGTCTGCTTTAATTTTTCTGAATTTTTTAAATTTTATAAATGACGAGGACTGTTTCTTTTCTACTGCAGTCGGTCTCATTCAAGAAAGGGTTTTGCCGAATTGAGATAGAAGAGTCAACGAGAGAGTCAACTCGATCGAAATTCACGGAACGAATTAGCTTAATCTGGAACTAACTTCTCGCTTTTAACTCGTTCGAGACTTCAAGAATCTTTTTTTTTCTCGCTCACCTTTTTCGGCTTTCACTCTTTCTCTGTTCGGATGATGCATCATCACGCGTTGCTTCCTTCACGCCGATGCCAGGGAGATAAATTTATACACTCGAAGTGAGACGTCTTCCAGAAAGAAGAAAAGTTCTCCAGCAAATCATCGAATTCTGTGGAAAATCGTTCCAGTATATAACGGAAAAGCGTCATCGCGTCCATTAAGCGGGAGAAAATTTTGACTTACCGAAATCTTCACGCCTCTTCACTCTCAACAATGTATCAACGACGATCTTCTAAAGACGGTAAATTTTTATGGTTCGAAGAATCTTTCGGATTTAACTTCTATCGCTGCTCGATCTGGAAATAAAATCGAAAGGATTTTCCTTTTTTCGAGCAGTAACGATTTGGTTGAAAATTTTGGAGTAAGCGAGAGCGTGTGCACCGAAGGGGAGGAAAAACTCTCGGTGTCAGAATATGGAAGGAAATTTTTCTTAAAGAAATGTTACTTCGAATCGCATTGTCTCGATTTTACGAGCACGCGGCTACCTTTTTTGGCTTTTTCTCAATGGCGTTAAAGCGCTTCTCGCTTTTGTGCTCCCGGCCCGGAGCTTGACATTTTTTTTCGCGTTGCGCCTACGCGGCCGGACGAAAATTTATCGTTTCCTGGAGGACGCGGAGAAAGACATTTTTTTTTTCCTCCGAGGATAAAAAAAGTTTACCCGGACAATGCGTTCGCTTACAGAAGCTGCAGAGGTTGAAATAGTTTTACACCCTTTTCTCTCACTATAACAAATCGCTTACATCGAGAGAGATTTTTTTTGGTCGATCAATGAATTTTTTTTCTATCGTTTATGTCAACAATTGATTTTTTTCGTGAAATTCATTTTATACAAATACGCCCTTTTTCTCCCATTTTTGATGGATGAAGATAAAAAAAAGGTTAGAGGTGTGTGGTGTGGGGGGGGGGGGGGGGGGGGGGGGGGGGGGGGGGGGGGGGGGGGGGGGGGGGGGGGGGGCCAAAATGGGGTACCCCAAAAATTTGGTCAAAAATTTCAATATTTCGAAATTTGATAAAATTTAATATCAAATTGTCTACTTTTTAGAACCTAAGAACATTATATCAGGTGATTTATAAACACATTTAAACAAAAATTAAAGCTCAAAATCAATTGACATAGAAGATCGAAAGAGAACGTTTTCTTTGGTAATGGAACACATTTAAGCAAAAATTAAAATTAATCATTCATTAATTACTTGAAATAAGACATCAAAGCTAATAATAACTTAACAAATTATGAAAAAAAAAATTTTTCGTACTTTTTGGAGAAGTACCCCATTTTGACCGCTAAAAAAATTTTTTTTTCTCACGAAAATTTTATTTCAGCTGCAAATTTTCTTTAATTGTGATTAAAAAACAAAAGATTCAGCATATTTAAACCCTTGAAATCGGAAATTTTTCTTAAGTATCCCATTTTTGCCTCCCCCCCCTACCTTATGTCAACGATTTTTCTTTTCGTCTTAGTAAAAATTGATCTCTCACTATGGAAAATCATTCACTGATTAGAAATACACATTTTTGTCATAAAATCAAATTTTTAGTTTATGTCAACAATCAATTCTTCCATGTAGACTATTTTATCGATAAAAAATTATTGATACAAATTAATCGTCTCATTTTGTATAAATCTTCCCTTGTCAGAAAGAATTATATTCATCAACTTACGAAATTTCTAATTTGTTTCATCAACTCAAAGTTTCAGAGTAATTTGGTGCTATCAATTTGATGTCATTCATTTCATATAGAATTTTAATTCCAAACATTTCAAAGAGAGATCGTCACGTCACGTTATACATCGCACATACCTCAATCAATGATTTTTTATTCGTCCAGACTAATCTGCTGGCATTTGATGAAATATTTTATTTAAAAATTCAATTTCTACGAACGAATCCTCACATGTGTTTGTATCGCTTTCCCAGGGGTTAGGCAACCGGGAGAAAGAGAAAAGAGAAGAAAAGGAGAGAGAGAAGGATTCTCGGAGTCCAAGAGGGTAAAAGTGCGTTCTGGCGCGGACCAGGGGTGGCCGCAGACCGGAAGGTGGAGTGGCCGAAAAGGAGGATGAGAAAAAAGAGCATGGGAAGAATGAGCGTAGGAACGAATACATATTTTTCGAGGGAAAAAGAAGGAAAAATCCTCGTACGTCGCGACCCTGTGACCCTGAACGAAATATCAAAGGCTCGGTAGGGAAATTGAAAGGCTTTGTACGGAAATAAGAATGTATCGACTGGGATCGACAGCCACTCCGCCTTTCGAAAATCTCGCGTTTGAACATTTCTACGTTCTCTCTCGTATTATGTAAAGCTTTCGCTTGTGTAACGTGAATTCGTGAAACATGTGATTCGAGGATGAAGCGCTATCAAGACGAAGAGGAGGCCGGGAAAAATAAGACGTCTGACGGACGTCGGAGATATGGAATTTAAAGACGACGTCAAGATATTTTTCATTCATGTTTCGCGACTTCCACGTGATTCGGATAAGCCAGAAAATTGTAAAATATATTTTTATTTACTTTAATTAAAGAAAAGTCGATGAATTTTTAAATTAAGAGAGATTCTGTCGCTTCATGCTAGTGAAATCAATGACTGTTTTTTTCGCGTTTTCAAATGAACTGAATTGAACATTTTACCATGTTTGATAAATCTTCTCAATTTGAAAAATGATTTTTTCATTTTAAACATTTCCATATTACACAAAATAAACAAAAAAATTATTTTATAGTGTTAATTTGATTCA
>JAPYYX010001592.1:0-23568 GCA_030522605.1 Cremastinae sp. B BG-2022a | reverse complement strand
CTTTTTCATACTTCCCCTTTATAGTCAATCTAAACTGCTTGATTTCAGATTTGACCCCGGCAGCGAACAAGTGCGAGAAAAGAAGTTTCACTTCAAAAATGTTGGCCTACCATGAATTCGTTCGTCTCAGTCTCAACATCGTTACGATCGTTTTTTTTTCTCTTCTTTTCTCGTTTCATTTCTTGAATCGCTCGAGGAGAGAACGCATTTAACATTTGGTTCACGTGGAGGATCGTGACATGTGTCTAATCGTTTTTGACGATTATTCGTTATCGAGGATTTGGGGGCCGCGATCGGGTTCTACTAAATACGTTATCGCGTCGCGACAGCTGCCGAACGCGGAAGCGTTTTTCCGTCTCCGGAATAATACGCGCGGGGATACAAATTGAGAAGCGGCGCGTATACGAAACGCGGCCGTCGCGTGCGACGAGCTAGACGCCCCCAGCCCAGAAAGAATATATTATTACTTGCGCGCGTGCTCGCGATCTATCTCCGACTTGAACAAAGATCTCTTGCATAATTTCATTCCCCCCTTCTCATCGACCTAATGTCGTTCTTGACCTTATTGTCGCACGTCACTTAAACTTAAAAAAAACATTTTTTTTTCTTCTTTTTTTTCAATCAATTTCATTATTCTTGTAATTATTCAAAACTCTCACTTTGATATTTTAAATCGATTCCAATTCAAGTATTAAAGAGTGCATTCCTTATTTTTAAAAGCCGTGTATGTTAATTTTGAAAATATCATTTATTATATTTTCTGGGTGGTAATATGTGTTTTTTCCCCCATCATTGATTTATTAGAGTTTTCGATCGCGTGAGGTTACGAGCAAGGTCCTTCTTCTTGCCCTGTTTATACATGTACAACGTGTATACTTATTCGTAAAAAAATCGATTGTACACGAAAGTTATGTAGATTCATTTGTTTTCACGTGGAAAACCATTTTGTCACGAACTTGTGCTCAACTTTGAGGATTTTCGATACAATCGACGTAACCTCATTATCGTTAAAATATCGAATGAAATGATTTACGTAAAATGAAAATTAAATTATTTTTATTCGTTCTTATCGCTCTCTCCACTGATTTTTTCGGAGCTTTGTAAGATGAAGAGAAAAATCCAAAATCCTTTCTACATATTTGGGAGCTTAGCAAGTTAAGAATGAGGACGAAGACTGAAATGGTGAAATATCGAATTGTGGGGAATTTGGTAAGGAGCAAAGTCAGAATAAGAGGAAGGTTTTAAAGAGGAGAGCATCAGCAGGCGGTAGGCGTAAACTCGGCTCGAGGAGTAAAGAGAGAGAGAGAGAGACGGGGTGTGTGTGTGTGTGTGAAGGGATTATAAAATAGCAGCTGTGCGAGTGAGATTCGTGCAAAGGAAGGCCCGGCGGATGGCAACGAGCGTCTCTACCCCGGCCGCCCACCCACGCTATATTTAGCGCCGGGCCGAGGGCGACTTGGCACCAAAGTAGCCATACGCGGCGACCGTTTGCAGAGAGCGACAGAGAGAGAGAGAGAGAGAGAGAAAGAGAGAGAGAATAAGAAAAGAGAGAGTATATATGTATAATAAAGAAACGAGACGGAACCTAAGTCGAAAACTATCGCTTTCCGCCCTTTATTCGCAAAAGTAGAAGCCTAAATTATAAATAAACTGGTGCTGGCAGAATCTCTAATCGATGGTACAGATTAAATAAAGAGTCGTTTTTTCTTTTTTTTTCTTTGCTCAACGAGAATCGATAATTCTTTTTTAGCTCTACAAACGATGATATTTTAATTTATTTTCGACACACTTTTGTAAATTGATATTACATGAATAATTGTTCAATTAGCAAACTTTAAGGAATGGATAAGGAATATTTAAAATATGATGGACATAATTAAATGGATTTATTTCGATAAAATAAACAAATTCAAGTATTTTGTTAGAACTTTGAAGAATCATCAAAGTGTTACCGTATTGTCTATAATTATATTTTTCGACGTTGAAGGAACTGGACTCGTGATAAAATTCTCCAGGACAGGCGAGAAAGTTAACACGGATAGAAAAACGAGCAAGATGAGGCGTACGAAAAGTCCACAGACGCCGGGTGAGTCGAATTTCGTAGAATAAATTACAGAGATCCGTCGAGACGTTGCGGATGCAGACGAGATGCAACCGCGATCTCGCGCGGATCTAAAAAACTCGAAAGAAAAAAACTTTCTCGCGAAAGTTTGTCGATCGATAAAGTCATTCCGACGAAATCCTAGAGATTATTTCAGACACTTTCTCACATCTCGCTTGAATTTCTGCGTGTCACGAAAGCGTCACGAAAATTCGAAATAATTTCTCACGCAGAAATTTTGATGATAAACAATAATAAAAGAAAAAATGGTGTCGACATCAATATTCTTGTTCAATTTCTTCAAGATTTTTCCGGACTCGAATTTTCGCAACGTGAAAAATAACGACACCAAAGACTGTGTACGACAAAAGACTTGCAGAATTTTAAGGTCTCATCGAGCCATGCATGATCGCGGATATTCTCTCGTAATAAGGCTCCTTTCGCAATTTATATCCAATTTTTTCATGAAATTTTACAGAAGAAGAATGGGCAGGAGGAAAAAAAAAGGAAAAAAAAGTAGAACGAAATAGAGCTGAAAGATGGATTTGTTAAACAGAGAGAGAGAATATGAAGAGACGAAAAGAAAGAAGGAGGCTAAAACTTATTGTAGAGATAAGTGGAGCGTGAAACGGTGAAAAGACGCGAGTGTCTCGTCATCGCCGGCAACGTTGCGTTGTGCGGGTATCTTGTAGTTTCACGAGATTCTCGTGACCGATGTAGAGAGAGGGAAAGAGAAACAGAGGGAGAAAGACCGGTAATAAACCGCGGCAACGTTGCCGATTGTTTAGAATTTTTCTACCAAGACCCCCCGTTCATCAGGCGCGTGAGAGCGAGAAAGACTCATCGCGATCGTTGAAAAACGAAGAAGAAGGAGAAGAAAAATGAATAATTACTCAGAGAGAGAGAGAGAGAGAGAAAGATATTGTGGAATTTAGCATGAAGCAAAAAGAAAGAACAAAGGTGAAAGAGGATAAAAGTCATTTCAACAAGCGAACTACATGTATAGGAAATTCTTCCGAATTGCAGAGGCCAACATTTCCTCGTAAACGAGAAAAACTTCCAAATATTTAAATCGTTTTTTGTGTATTAATAATGGTTAAAAATATAAAACTGTAATACACACATAGTGATATCAATTATTGTATATGAATTTTCCCTGCAGCAAATAACTTATATGTATGTATATTCCAAAGGATATTAAATTCATTCAAAAAATAATAAGGAAAAAAAAGAAAAAACTAAAGTATTGTATTACAGCGATTTCTTTGAATAAAATCTATACTTAATTTTCGTAACACTTGTATATATTCTTCTATTTTATGAAGAGGAAAAGAATAATTCACAAGATCACGCGGGAAAAATGGTAGGATAAAAAAATGTAAACGAGTTTATATTATGTAAAAGTAGTATAAAATTGGATGCTTTTAAAATGAACTCAAGCTTAAAAATATGAAATATTATAAAGAATATTCCGAAGTAAGATTTATTTTAAAAAATGACATTACAAGTAAATTCAATTAACGCGTCGAATATGAGAGAAGTGTCTGGCGATTTCGCGTTTTTACGAAATCTCACGTTTTAATGGGGAAAAGGTCCACCCGCGCTTCGGGGCAGGGAGAAATCGAGTATTTATTGGCACTCGGCTCATTTGTTGCGATCTCTCGAGACTTGTTACAAAAGAGAGGCGTCTCTTCCGACGACGGATCGTCGCGTTTATATACAAAGCGTGTGTGAGAGAGAGAGAGCTTAAGTCACAGTCACATTCTTTTTTTATTTATTTTGTTTTTTCGTCGTCTGCTCGGGAGTCTCGCTCGAATTTTGGCAAACACGCGAGAAATCTCGAAAATAAGAAAATAAGTATGTATTTTGAAAAATATGCGGAGGAAAGAAAAATTTGATTTTACCAATTTTCGTGAATAAAATTATTGACTCGTTAACGATTAAAGAGTACAATGGGAATTTAAACCTAAAAACGTTAATTTTTTTCAAAGTTTGGAGCCCGGGGAACAAAAAAAATGTTGTCGTTTCTTTCAGCAAAAGATCCGTCGTTTCGAGGAAACTAAACTATACACGACTCGTGTAAAATCGTTCGTCGCGTTGCAATACGAACGGGGGGAACGAGTTTCGCGTCACACGTACTCGTTGCAAAACGTCGCATACGTCACGCTCTGCTTTTCTCGAAGCCTCGAAAACACTCTCACCTCGCGATCTCTCGTCCCTCCCGCTTCTCGATCACTGTGTGAACGGGGACCATCATCATCATCTATATACCAATCGACCTACCATATGCACGAGAAATAAAATATTCAAAGATATGGGGAAAAAAAAGTGATGAGAAATAAAAAAAAAAAAAAAAGGAAGAGAGAAATAATAAGGAAAGCGCATCAGACGGACATTTGATGATCGTATACAGAAAGAGAGAAAGGAAGTCGATCTTTTGCAATAATAGACCAAAGTACAAGTAAAATAAGTTATAAAATAATGTTTACCTGGTCGTTGTACAACGTGTACTGCGGTGGTGGAGTGTGCGGCGGGTATGGCGGTGGAAATTGCCAGATGAACTGATCACCGTTGTCGTAGGCGAGATTTCCCTCGGGAATGCCATTGACGACGTCGATCGTATTGAGAGTGCAAGTTGTCGTGGTCGCGGTGTTGAAGCTCGGATGATTGTTGGACCGAAAATCGGGATCGCTCGAGTTGGTGGTCGTGATGACCGTTTGTTGGGTCGCGACGATCGAGGATACCGGCGTTGCCGTTTGCACGACCGATGGCTCCGTGTGCGCCTCGTTCCCTCCGTGCTCCTCCCGCTTTCGTAATTTGCTACGAACAAGTCGTATCGCTATCATCGTACCGTTGCTCCCGACCATCTTGTATTTCAGATAGAGCCGGGTCAGCTTCTTCGCTACCGTCGAAGGAATTTTCAGGCCGTTTTTATCCCCCAAATAAACAATCGAATCGAATCTCGCGAAATCGAGAATCCGAGATTTTACTTTCAAATCGATTATTCAAGATTCGAAATCTATCTATGTATATATACAATATATTACATATATACGCTTTGAGAGCGTTTTTTATACCTTTCCCATGAAATTTCGATACCTCATCATCTTTAGAGTGGATTGTACGAGAATTTCGAGCTATCGCGAGGTTCGTATCGTTTCAAGTGCATGAAAAAGTGAAAAATTCAAGCTCCTTTTCGACTTGGACTCCTCTGTCACAGCGCTCTTTATTGTTATTATTATTTATTTATTTATTTATTTCCTTTCTTTTTCTATAAAACCCATTTCTCATGATATATATTATTATAGGAATAAAATAAGGAACACTCGAGTCATCACGAGGAATGTCGTTTGAATTATTATTTTCATATATTCCCACAACACTGAGATTTAAACCGATCAATCGATCGATCCCTCGCAAACGACGAATTTCAGTCAAGAGCTTATTCGTTTCGAAGATTAATTCTTTTATTATTATATTTACACGTCGAAAATCACGATAAATCGCGCACCAACACTCGAGCACCTTTCGCTCTGATGACTAGTATTATAAATCCTTGGTCTTTCTGTTGTTTTTTTATGCAATTATTAATGTCATTTTAGTTAAACATTTATCTATTTCCTTCCTCAGTTTTGACCCGAAGATTGGAAGAAAGAGAGGAGGAGATGGCGCTTTTGATGATTTTAATTGTATTCAATCGTTCATCTTCATCCCTCACGATTCGTTAACGCGAGCTGCAGATATGATTGATTTATTCTTCATCATTATTCTTTAAAAAGACTCGAATTATTATTAAGAGTAACGATAAACGTACGACGACGAGGACGACGACGAGCGCGACGACGACGACCACGACGACGTTTTTATCACCGTTTGCTCGATTCTCATGACACTCGACTCACTCGGAGCAACCGAATGCCTCCGCCTGAGCTTACCAACTCCCGATCCGTTGGTTTTATAAGAGCCGGGCGTGACGTCACGAGCCGCCGAGGCATCATTGGACGAGGAATCTCCCCACCGCTCGGGCTCGATTTGCGTCCGCCGCGCGCGAGAGCGACACATACATACATACATAATTGTATGAGGCTCGCGAGACTCGAGCGATACTTGATATTTATTCTCCGGTTCGCGATCTTGCCGATGTGTGCTGAGCCGTTTTTCCCGGAGGTGTCGGCGGGGAAAATACTTTCAATGCCCTTTCCATAAAAACATATTTCCAACGAATTTTTCATTTTCAACTATATTTTATTATTATAATAAAATCTAACAGTAATGTGTGCTGGTGAAAATCTTTTTTAGCTCTTGCTTGAGTCAATCGTTTCGGGTCTCGTATCAATTCTGGACGAGATTGAGATTCTATTTTCGTTAGTGAAATTATTGATGTATATTCTACTACTATATTTTAGGAACATCATTTCATATAGAAGTAGAGAGTTAGGTTCAATTTTCATGATTTTATGAAAATTATTCAATTGATATGTTCAACCTTCAATCTTGCTTTTCTCGTTCTGCATATATGTACAATTAGTTTTTACGTCTCTACGATACGTTTTTCCGCAAATCTTTCAAGATATTCAATTTTATACAATATATTGAAAAATATTTGTGTCACAAATTCAAAAATGCCTTCACAGTATCCCGATCCTTAAAGCTACGTAATAATTTTCATGGCTACCGGTTGGCCAATAAAAACAGTTGCAAGAGAGACCAAACAAAAAAGGAAAAAAAATAAACGAATATCCTCGTTCTCGAGGTTAACGTAATTCCATATAATTTCCTTGAGTATCGGGCATGTGTACACGTTTTTTTTTTCTTTTTGTCTCGAAGACGAGAATTCCACTTTTCTCCGGCTCGCAATCCTCCTCGGGCCGAGCGGGAGAAAAATATTTGTATCGCTTTTCCGAGAAAAATAGTTTGAAAAAAACACACAATTTTCGCAAAATGCGTATAAACATGAGAATTGAAAAACTACATGTATATATGTATAGCTGCTTATAGAATGGGTACATAAGAATAAAAAAATTAAATAATGTGGATATTGGGAGAAAAAAATATATTGTACCTACTTTTAATTAAAATCCAAAATGCTGAGAAAATATTGTATGTATATATATTATTTGAATCTGATGGAAATGAACGTTCCGTCGAAAAGTGAGAACTCATAGAAATTCGAGCGCGTTTCCGTCGAGGTCTCGGGGTTTTTTTTGTTCTCGTGACAGCGTCGGGGGTCACACGATATTTAAGTGTAATAATAAAATGGCGTTCGTGAGTTAATCCCCGGTGACGAGGCGCTACGTCCCTGACCTTCTGTAATCGCGTCTCGCGGCAACTCTCACTCTCGCCAGCCGGAATTTCCGTTATCTCGCGGCTCATTATTTTCTCTTTCTTCGATTCGGCGGTAATACATGAACCTGCATATATACTATAAAATAAGAAAAACTAGTTTCCAATCGAAATTCAAGAGCCTCGAGTAGCTCAGAAACGCGCCGTGTCGGAAATAGAACTCGAGGTTTTTTCTTTCGTGCTAATTCAAGAGCCGGATGAACCAAAAATAACGAGTCCCTAGAAAATGAAACAAAACTTTTGTAAATTTAGATCCGACAATCAGCGTGCCTAATTATAATAAGATTGAGGACGATCGATACGCTCTGAAGTGTGTACGCCGAGTACGGAATTTTTTTTCGAAATTACTTATGTAAAAGAGAAAATACAAACGCGTTATTAAAGAAAATAAAATATATACATATATACCTACTCTAAATGAATATATCGCGTGTGGAATAATAACCCCCCCTCCCCCCCCCCCATCATGTCTTGATGGCTTTTCGTATAAAAATAAATATTGTAAATGTACGTGCCACAAGGACGACATATACTCTATTCTTCATCCCTATGTTATATACATACAGAATATATCCTACATATGTATGCATATTCGGGGCTAATTGAAAGTTTATTTTATCCTGTGTGTTCTGTCGGAATACATCAAAAGATGAAAATGTGTATACTCTGCTAATCCATTGACGCGTCGCTACGACGCGACAAATATAATTGCTGAATGCGGAAAAGCCACAAATATATATAATAATAATATATACAGCGCATAGAGTTTACCTGATGGGAAATAAAATTCTTTTCCCCTGGAAGGAACTTCAAAATAAAGGAGGCAATTTGAGAAGAAGAAGAAATTCTCGTCGCCACATGGCGGTTTCCCCCTTAAATAATCTTTAATTTTACAGTCCTTCTCGTTTATTGTTCCTCTCCCCATCAGCTCTCTCGTAACGTTTACCATGGAAAATAAAGTGCACGCAGATACACAAGCTCCAAGGACAATAAAAAATTCAATTATTTTCTAATTTCGAATTAATCTGAAAATGTCTTGTTTGTAGCTCGGATTTTATTACAGGATTTATTTATTTTATTTTTATCGGGATATTGCGGGTATTTTTATTTTTTATATGAATTAGATTAAGAAACTTTTTATTTATTCATTTCAATTATTTTTGTTTTTTCGTTCGGGAAAAATAACGTCGCGCCGAATAAAAATAAACGAATAGGAAAAAGCAAAAACTGTTGGAAAAATCAGCAATAAAAGCAAAATATGAAACGTGTCCGAAAAAAAAGATCGATCGAGAATTTCCCAAAGAAGGATGAAAGAAAGAGAGAGAGAGAGAGAGAGAGAGAGAGAGAGAGAGAGAGAGAGGAGAAGAGGAAGATAAAAAGCGAAAATTTGTTAGTATGCGTGTTTCATCATAAAATCCATCAAAGCGATAAAATAATCGTGATGATAAATAAAATTGAAAATTTTCTAACGAAAGAGTTATTTATTATTTTCTGTCGCATCCTTATTTATTTCGATAATATCGGGACGTTCTTGGAACGCGAGTGATGTATAACATAAAAATGGGAATTGTAAAAAATCATTTGTCAGAGATTATTGCAAGCGGATTCGCAATCTGTCAAATTGCAGAGTATACACCCAAGTAGAATATAACATCGATGGTACTTGAGGCGTGACGTACAGCCGGAAATCAGCACTCTTCTCGATTTATATGTATATGTACAATAATCGTCACCGCGATTACCTCATTTATCGATCCGCTCTCGATTATTCGAACAAATCAGAGTGTCTGATGATTTATCTTTATGAACGAATTTATAACATTTATCAAATATATGACGACGCGTCCGGAACACTTTTAGAAAAATTGTCATTGACCGTGAAGCATTTCCACAAATTATAAATGTATGTTGCATGTCTGTGCAATACACGAGAAAAAGAATTAAATTCATTCCACTCTATCGAGGAAATTACAATTGAAAAAAATTATCTTTCAAGTTGGAAATTGAATGAAAATTAATTAATCTTTTCTTACATTATAAATTTGAAACTCATCTTTTGTATTAAATTTGGATTGACAAAATTGACGAAATATTATTTAAAAACCCAAACTGGAATCAAGGACGAATGGATTTCTGATGCAGAAAATAGTGAGCGTGTTCGATAAAAGAAAGGGTAAAAAGGTATAAAAGTAAAAAGATACGATCGAACTTTGTGGAATTTTTTAAATTGCAACTGGAACTTGGCACGTGTATAGAAAAAGAATAGCGTGGGTGGCGCGTGAATCCTGAGAAAAAAAACCGCTGAAATTGTTTTGGAGTCCACAAAAAAAAAGTTGCGAGAAAAAAAGTTTAGCGAGTGGCTTTACTTTTTTCGTATTTCAATCTTTCGACACGCGTCTATCAGAGTTGCACGCGTACGAGAAAAAAATCGAGAGAGAGAGAGAGAGAAAGTGCGAGCAGCAAAAGAGGAAATGAACGAAATAAAACGGTTAGAAAAAAAAAAATGTATAAAAAAATGGCTGAAAAAGGTGTAATCGGAGCATCGTCTTGAGGCGAATGTCTGCGAGTCTCGACGCCGCGTGGAGTGCGAAGGCTCTCTTGCATTTACTATTTTGCATGCCGCTCGTCGGGACTGACCGGCGCGTTGTCTCGGATTCGAGACGCCGGAAATAATAAACGAAGTATATTTTGTATAGTAAAATGAATTAAAATTATAATTACAGGAAGGTTTTTACAAATGTTCGGTCTCAAAAGTATCGAGATGAAATTGAACCCGCTGAAATGTGAGAAAAAAAGAAGAAAAATGTGGAAAGTAAAACAATTTTTTTTCATCCTCGTTGATGGAGCTCTTGAGCTGCTTTTTCAAATCCACTCAAATCCAATCTTTTAATAGTTTTTTTTTTTTTTTTTTTTTCAGTCAGATTCATCGATAAGGGGTTTGGGTTTAAACAGCGTATATACAATTCGTCAATTCGGGTTTCAATTTTCTTTACTTTTTTTCTCTCATCACGGCGATGTTTATTCGACGTGAAACTGTGAATTATTCTCGTATACATGTATGTAAAATTGATTTTTCTTTCCTCTATTTGTTGATTCAATATTAATTCCCAGTATTATTTATCGATCAAAGAAATAATTTTCATAAAATACAATATGAATCGAATTTGAGAAAAATTGAAAAAGCAGCTTACAATTTGTACATACGAAAACGTAAAATTTTCGGTAAATTCGTATATTTTATTCAATAAATTTAATACATCATGCACGGTGTTGGATATGCATTATATGTATGTATAATAATTCTCCCAAAAATCGTACAATTTGTATCGATGGTTCGGAGCACATTTGTTTATTGTCGCGAGGATGAGAGGATGAAAGTGTGTGATCGATGTAAGAGACATAAACAAGATGACTTGAACAATGAGCTATATCACGTGCTCATTCGAAGGTCGAATGAATATTGGAAGGATTCCGCGTACATTCCCATCATCGAGTTCTCGTGATCACTATCGATCCCCGTTTCAATCAAATTTTTTTTTTTTACGGAAAATCCGATTTACACGCCATTCTTGAGGCTCGCGATCAATTCTTTTGTTACCTTGACATTGGAATATTCGCACAATATCTCATCACAGTCTAAAGTATACAGCACTCTATTCTAATGCCTATCTTATATTTAATTATTTTGCTGATGGAAAAAAATACTCAACAAGTGCGTGCATTAAGAAAGTATTCTCTCTAAATTCTACATTTATTTGAGCATATCGCGAAATTGTAATATAGAGTATCCCGATAGAGTATCTCGGATTTGGAGATACAGTATCACAAATTTTATCCGATTCATCCGAAATGAGATTACGTAGAATTTCCGCGTTAAATTTATATCGATGAACATCCAATTTTTTGCATTTTAATCAAACTTTTTTTTTTTTTTTCTTAAAAAAGCAGAAACGATTGCAAAACTTGTTGAAATAAAATTATCTTAAAGGAGAAAAATTTGGCCTGCAATTGTTATTTGTTTTTTGAAAAAAATATTATTATTTTGAAAGCAAATAAATGGTATTCTGAAATTGTTTCTGATGTAATTTCGATCACGGTTCTTGTGAAATTAATCGACGTTTCAATGAGATGGAAAATGACGATGACGACGACGACGACGACGACGACGACGAGTGATATCAAAGTTTCGAACGCAAGAAAATGTAATTTTCGATTTTTTTTCTGCATGCATGCGCTCCATTTGCGCAATGACTCTGAATCTATAATAAAGTTGTTAATAAATCGTTATATGTGTGCACAAACGCATTAATTGGCCAGAGATATCTCACATTTTAGCCTCGCGTAAATTCATCATAAATATATGTAGAGTACTGTATACATATAATACACGTAGAGAGAAAATTTTTCAATAATCGCGACCTTATCGGCGCTCGACCGAGATGATCATATCCACGAAATAATTCAATCGATATATTAAATAAAAATCAAATGAGAGAGAAAAAAAAGAAAAAATGTAATAATATACAATAACGAAAGATGAAAAGAAAAGAAAAAATTGATTGCAAGCTGAAAAAAAAGTAAAACTTGTTTTTCCTTCATTTCCGAGGTGTGATTTCTAGAAACGCTTATTCGTGCCATTTCTCGTCAATTGTGCAAAAGAATTCGATCTCAATCTCTAATTGAATCAATTACACTGCGAAGTAGAGAGAATGTGTTTAATATAAAAAATGCAAGCTTTCATTAAATTTTGTATCCATCAAAACAAGAGAAAAATGTCAATCTTTTGCACGAGTATTATAATTTTTTATAAATATTCATTGATCAACAGGAGCAATAACCAAACAATTCACCAACTCATATAAAAAATATAATTTCTGAAACGCTCTCGATATTTACGAATAAATGATCATCAGCAAGCAAAAAGTCATATCGCTCCATTCCGAGAACTTTTTTGCAAAATTCCCAGGACATCGCAGCAAAACATTCAGAGTTTTCCCGGTAAAGTGAAAAACTTGCTCGACTTGTGTGAGGTAGTGGGACTATTGCTCGTGTCACTTTTTCTCACGATGAGATAATAAGCTCGCGAGATTTGATAATTATTTTTTGTTTTGTGCTATTTTAAAGAGTGAGTAACAGAGATAAATTTTAATTTGTTCTTTAAATTAATTATTTATTAAACTTTTATACATGTATGCATTTTCAAGTATATACCTACATATGTATACTTGAATAAGAGTTAATGTTGATACGTCTGTACGTGGTTTAAATTTCTCTTTATTTTTTTCCTATATCTATATAGATACATATGCATATTATATCTATGCATGGTAACTTGAGCGATCAAGTTTCGTTTTTTTACTTTGAGATTAATTTAAGAATTATTTTTCTCGCTCTCAGTGTCGATCCCCGTTTCTTCAAAAGATTACTCGTACATGCTACGTATTTTCCCGGATACGTATAGAACGATTGAAAAATATATTTTTAAAGCAAGATGTGTGAGTCATTTTTTTAGAAGAGTTATCTCCAGGCTTATTAGTCAGTACGGATGAGTATCGCGGTGTTCCGTTGAACGCGAAACATGATGAAAAGGGGGACGATTACGGTTCTGAAAATTCCTTCCAATTCTCGACTGTCGGCAATTTTGTTCTCTGTATATGTTCTCGTGCCATAATATTTTATTTATTTTTCAAAATGATTATTGAAATATACAAAAATTTAACGATCTTCAAATATTGAAAAATACTATTTTGACATTCTATTTCAACAGAGATTTATTAAAATGAGAAATCGAAATTTAAAAAATTCACTCACTTGATTGTTACGGCCAATAATACTATTATTACTCCAACCAGGACCATTGCAATCAGAACGCCGCAGATCATGTAAACACTTTCTGGCGGTGGGTCTGGAAATTAAGAAGAAAAAAAAACAACAACATTACTCATTTTAAATTTAAAACAATGTTCAAAATTTATTGACGATTATTGAAATTGGAATATAAAAAATGTTAACGGAATCATATCCATCACTGATGGATGTCGATTGGCAATTTTGCTGAATTAATTTTCTATATCGCCATCCGCAGCAATAATATTTATATTTTCATGCGAATTTATAGCCACCGAATTTATCCTCAATCATTTTTATAATTTATCCTCCATCAGTAAAAGTTTACAATATTTTTCCTCAATTAATACTTTTTGTAATTTATCCCCGTCGTAAAAGCTTTTAAATTTTCAGGGCACAGTTATTTCTCATTTAGAAATAAGTTTTTGTGAAGAAAAAATCGAGGATAATACATTAAAATATGCTGGGTGTGTGCTGCACAGGGGATTTCAACACTTTCCATCCTTTCGTTATTCTTCTTGTTTTTTCATTCTCGCTTCATTTTTCTTATTTCTATCTCTTCTTATTCTTTTTCTCTCAGAACGACTCGAGAGTCGTGATTCAGGCGTCCGTGTCCTACATCGACGATGCATGACTATAACGCTTCATTCTCCATCATGCAGCCATGCACTCGCTCTTTCTTGTACAAAAGCCTCAATAATATTTGATTAAGAATTTATTAGAGACATATTTGATTTTTAAAAACAAACAAATAACAAACAGATAATATTCACACACAAATTGTTTTCTAATTTTCAATTAATAAATCCAATTCAGTCACAGATACTGCTCAATCAATCCTCATCTGTTGATTAAAAAAATTGTTTCACTTTATGTGGTTGTTCTATGTATAATACATATTACGATAGTAAAATCAATGCCTGATTGAAGCATGCATCAAAAAATATGTGCATGGCTCATTTGAAAGATGTTATGTAAAAAGATATTCAGATTAAAAAAATATATAGTAGATAATACTGGAACACATCAGAGTGTATCTGAAACAGAGTTACATCGCTGAAAAGGAAAAAAAGTACCTAAAAGAAGGACCATATATTCACGCGTGCGACCATTGATCATATATTTGCAAATTCAAACGAAAATTCACGCAGGAAAGCTTCATCTGGGGCGCGTAAAAGCTCTCTTATTTCTCTTATCGATTTATTGGCTGATCGCGGTGCAGTCGCAGATTCGACGACTATATTTTTATACATACATATATACATACGTACAATTTCATTTTCCGCCTCATTTTTATTTATATTATATATATTATATGGTTTTCTCACACAGTTACATATAGGTATACATACATCAAGGACAAATTTTCATGTTACGTGAAAATGACATTAAAAATAAGTACATTTATTTTTATACGAAAGGACATTTTTTATAATAAGTATGCACCAAAATAAAAAAAAAGATGCGTGCGAAAAAAATATCAAAATAATAATACTTTTGGAGCATAATTTTTATATCTATATCGTTTGAGAGCCACGTTCCGGAGCTAGATTTGTCGTAGACGTCGTCTCTAAAAAACCAACCTGGAAATTCTCGCACGATATTAGAATAAAATGAAATGAATATTTTTCACCCATCGCTCTATGCATAAAATAAATATTTAAATAAAAAACATACGATTTGAAGATTTACTTTCTCACGATATATACATACACATACATATATGCATATGTAAGAAAATATTTTCAAAAACTATAATTTAAAAGTATAGATAAATGAGAATAAAATGTTCGCAATTAAACCGAATTAAAAGAAGAGATATTCTGATATGAGTCGAAAATTCAATGCTTGACAGTAGTGCGTGTGTAATACGCGAAAGAAACTGGAGTAAATGTTTATTACGCGCGCGCGGGAAAAAAATATGAAGTCGGCGGCGTGTATTCTCGGTAAATCGTTTTGATGGCTGATGTAAAAGATCTCTGACGTAAAAGGACTCGACATGATTGGCGTATGTATATGTATACGAAAATAAAAGTACACCAGGCTTTCTGCATATAAAATATACATACGTATCTACATATACATATTGCGTATATATGTATTTTATAGTTTGAGAATCATGAATAAATTCCGAGAGATGACTTAAAGAGCGGCGCTTATCGCGCACGAATAAAGTTTTCGATTCTCCCTCCAGAAAGTCAGGGCTTACGCAAATACGCGAATAATCGATCACAGACGCATCAAGAGTAGATATATACACTCTCTATTGTAACAGACCTCCATTCGGTCCGCGACTATAGCGAAAGACGTCAAAGATGAATTGAGAAAATTTCTCGGATCGTGGAACGATGATTTTCGCGCGAGAAAAAGAAATCATCGAAATTTTCGTCTCAATATTTTGGCAAAGTTTTATCATAAATTTTCATTCTCGTACTGTAAATAATTCGAAACGCGGCGGAGACTCGTGCGAAAGCTCCTTGAAAGCTCGATCCATTTATTTATTTACCGGCGCATTCTTTTTCCCGGAAAATCAGTTTATGCGCGAGAAGATTATTATATATGTATAATATATACACGCCGTGATTCATAATATTTATTGATGATCGCATATAATACGCGGCATTAAACAATTTTTTTCGTCACGAATCATGTTTTGTTAATATTTTTAAAGCATATAATTACGAATAAATTTTGTAATAAATTCAAAGATTGTAATAAATTATAAAACTTATGTGTGAAAGGTATGCGTCGTTTTTATTCTAGACTCGAACCCTTATTCGGAATGCTGGGGAAATTCAATAATTGACCGATTTTTTATTCGAACGAATAATGATATATTTCTTCGAGATATTGACGAAGGAGTAAAAAAATGTAGCTCCGCGCGATTGTATTAAGAAGAATCGCGGATTCAATCGGATATGTGAAAGTATGCTATATACAGAGTATACAATAGAATCATTGGGAAATATATGCATGCATGCATGTTTGCTTGAGTTGACACGGGGATGAAGATGAGCGAAAGAGAATCGATTATTGTGGGACTGATGATGATAACCGGGGTGCATTGAACCTAACGGCGGTTCAACATCGATAGCTCATCATCGCTCGTCTCAGATATTCTCCTCAGAATCAATCGTTCATATAATTATTCTGATGATTCTGCTCTCGTCGCGTCTTTTTCCTCGTACAGAAATAAAAACAGATCAAAATCAATTGATGGATATGATATCATATCATTTTTCTCATATACTGTATGTATGTATGCGTTCCATATACCTATATATTGTATTATATATTTATATATTTTTCATCGAAGATTATTCTGCGACTCTGTGAACCCCGATTTTTTTTATTAACATTTTTTCTTAAATTTAAATTTAAATTAAAGTTAGTTTTTATTTCTCTCCCAATATGTTCCTACGGAGCTTAAAATTTGTATTCTCTTGTTCACATCATCAGCGATCGAAATAATCTCTCTCTCGTCGATCTCTGTGTAGATGTATATGTATGCATGTATAGGTATGTAGGTATAGCTAGGATAAATAAAAAGTTCTTGTCTGCCGTATAAGATATACATCATTCTCGATCTCGGGGTGCATGCATCAACTTTCGTTTTCCTTTCCTCCCGGCATCATCATCAGAGGCTCAGCATCAGCGTATCCTCAGAGCAAATAAGACACGTCACACGACGAATCGCGCGTGGCGTATTCGCGCAGTTGACCCTACTTTAATCGTGGCCGCGATCGTCAAGCGACCTCGTTAATTCATCCTCAACTACTTTTGCCGTCTCCATATCATCCTATTGCCGATGGAAGAAGAACGAACGAATGAAGCGAAACACAAATCTATTCTCTTTCATCGCTTATACATATAGATATGTATTCCCCGCACGGCAGCGTCCTAACCTTTTCTTTTCGAACGAAATTCATCCTTTTTATATGTATTTTATCGGTTTTGTTATCTTGATGCATATTTATATACACCTCTCTTTTGGAAATCCCATCAAATTTGAGATCCTTGATCAGTCCTGCGAGATCAGACCTTGCGAAAAGAATATATAAGAGATGAAAAAACGATGGATGACTAATTTTGAGATAGGACGTACCTATATATTCGTATGAAAATTCTATCTCACTTCTTATTTTAATTGAATTATAATTTCATTGTATTTTGTTTATTTATTTATTCAAAACAATTGTCCATAAAAGAATGTAATAGAAGGTTTTTGAAAAAAATCGCACCTGCGCCAGGCTCGTAAACTCTTATGTAAACCCTCCACTTCTATTCATTGTCGACGACGTCGTCATCCCCGTGGGTACGAATTTTCGAACCGGTTCGAACCAGGACCTAGGAGAATAACTCGTAACCGATCTTTCGTGGATCGATTTCCACTCGTCTCGAGCCAGACGAGACACACTCTTCTGGCGACTCTTCTTTATTCTCTCTCACAATGCATGTCTCAATAAAAAATTTCTTTTCAAAATTTTTATCCATTTAAAAGATCAATTATTTATTATTAAAACATATATCTTGTTAATTTAAAGACAAGAAAAATAAAAGGAATATTTTAATTATTTATAGAGATTGCATTTTTTTCTAAAATTAGGCAGAGATTATTTAATTTTGGCTCAATATTATTTATCAAGGTCCAATCTTCGGGTTAAAAATCAAATTAAGGAACGGAGACGAGCTGAATTTTTTCAGAGAAACGTGTCCAGAGACTGCGAGTTTGTCGAAACTCGTTTTTTTTTTCAGTCTGGCCAAGATTCATCGTTCTTCTTTCTCCCTTCTCAACTGGATATATTCGCTCTGCTCGTGGTGTGTAGTCTCGACCGATCTGTTTCTTTTCATTTTTATTTTGCTGAGCTCTTATTTGATCCGCATATAGTCTAGTCCGGGGGACCAAGGACTCGAGTTTCACGAGAGAATGAAACAAAAAAGGAGGAAGAATGAAAATAGAAAAAAATAAATGGATGCAGGGCGTGCACGCATGTATATCCATAGTCTCTTCTCGATGAAAAGAGAAAAAAAAGCTCATCCCGAGAGTCTGGTTTTTGGTGTGAACGGACTATACGATCGACATATGAAGGATTATTTTCTGCTACTCATCCTCTGTATTATTATTATTAATTTATTTACATTCCTTTTTTTTCGAGCTATGATTTTGTTGTTCAAATGTCGCAAGCAATAAGTTAGAAAATAATAGTTTTGGAGCTCCGGAAATGGAGAAATTATTCCAAATATCCCAACTGACACGCGGTCACGGACGAAAATTATTCGCTTTGATCGAGTGTGTTCTATACAATATACATATGTATTTTGTTTCGATCAGGCTGATGTATGTGCCTACACGCGATCGACAGACCCTCATTTTAGAAAATCCTTCATCATGCAACAGTAAAATTTTGTACATTAACGAAAATAAAAACAAAAGAAGCAGAAAAAATTCGAAACTGTGTGTGGAGCAGATGATGAGAATAAGAGTAAATACTTGACAGAGGAAAAAAACAATGAATCTCATCGTACGTTTTTTGAAAAAAGATCGAGCTGGCGTATACATATATAAACAATAGCGAAAATTTGTTATAACAAAGTCGATGTATACATAAATAGAATTTGTAACGAAAATTCATTCTACAGATTTCATCACTCTCGGGGTGGATAGAGGTTTGCCGGGATTGTTTGTCGGGGATGAGGAATCCCCCCGTGAAACGGAATTTCGATCAAGAGAAAAATAAATATTATTGTGCATGCGATCATCGTACATATGATAAAAGTTTCGAAAGCCAAAACCGACGAGTGACGTGTACAAAAATTTACTCACGAGTACCAAAAATCGTCCCAAAATCATGAATAAACCTCACAGAATGATAAGACATATACATGCATGTCGTATAAAAAACAAACACATTGCGGATGATTCATGAAATACAATAATAACCCGCATGCATGCACGAATTGATAAAACGTGAGAAAAATTGTTTTTCTGCCTGTCTGAAAAGCGTGCAAGATACATTCTGAAATAAACACTTTTTTTTTTTTTTTTTTCATAAATGAGCAATAAAAAAAGACTAATAGATAATCTTTGGAATTCGTAAAAAAACGAAATCTTCAAGCGACTTTTGTTTTTCTATGTATCAATTACTAAACATTGATGTTTTTTCCTTACCACACTTCTATTAAAAAATTATATAAAAAGCAGATCAAAGGATAAAATATACATATGTATGTATACGTCACTAATAATAATAATCGATAAACGTGAAAACGTCACAAGAGATGAGCGTGTGACGTTAGTTTATGCATTCGACGTCATTTGCGACTCGTCGATAAACCAATATTGCAAAAAATGTGTATATGATGTGTATACATGTAGAATAATTTCCTTGATATTTCTCATGGGTCATCGAGTTTCTCGAATGTGCATCATGCATTTCAATATAATTAAAACCCTTCAAAGGCCGCGCACGCACGCTCATTGTGGATGGCAAAAAATATTTTCTCCAGTAGTGCTGTGGCACAAAAATGCTTAAAAATCAATTACAAACCATAATTTCGTCGATAAGTGCCGGGAAGGTGATAGATTTTTTTACCGTTATTTTGGTGTATGAAAATTTGCTACGAAGATTTTCACAACGCTCCATGCACTTTTGGAAATGATGTATGTAGGTTGTATATTATACATATTTCATTCTGTGATGGAAAAATATAATCCGAAAACGAGCATCATTGTTTGAACAAACGAAAAACGGATTGAGTGCGTAAGCGCCGTATATTTTCATGACAAACGTATATTGCCATTGCAACAAAATTTTTGTGTTTACTCTTAAAATCTAAAGTTATCCCCCGCGGGGCGTTCGTAGGATCATCTATGTGTAGCACTGATTGACATCGCAGAATTAGCGCTATATCGCGTCCTTTTACGCTCTTACATATACATATGTATACCGACGGGGGCATCGAGCAACTTTTCTACGTCAATTATTTGGTCACGGTTATTGGAAATTAGTCACTCTGCTGTGCGACAAAAATGACCTGAAAACCGCCGCGGGGTATCGATTTTACCACTATTTATTTCCACCCCCCGTTCTTATTTTATTTTTTATCCTCATGCACGATGACCTCGACCGTCGTCGTTCATCATAAACGTCAGCATATATCACGGTGAAAACCGCGCGTCGTTCTTTCATTGATATTATTTTATAATTATTAATTCATCATCTTGATGTAACTTTTGAAATATTCATGAATCTTCCGGGAAGATGTCATTATATTTCCATGTGTTTTTATTCATTTCCTTTTTCACATTATAATGTATGTATATTATATAAAAAAAAGAATAAGCATCTTTTTAATATTTTTCTCGTTTATTTTATTGAATGGCCTTTTGCAGAGTCTACGCATGCATATAGGTATGTATGTATGTATGTATGTATGTCGGTATACCTACATACATACGTACGTCTTTCGTTCTTTTACGCGGCAAGGCCAATCGAAATAAAATCGATTATTCTGTGTATACATACAATATGTATGTATCTACGTCGTCCTCTCTGGTACACACGCGTCATTCCGAAATCCGTAAAAACTTCCGCTTGGACTTGAGCGCACAACGAGAAAAGGCGGATTCGGAAATTTTGGTGATGCAGATGAGCGCTCGAGACATCGTTGGGATTACTCAATCCCCCCTTTTGTTTTTCCCGCGCGGCATTATATTGTGCTCATCCATGCATGCGTATCTAAATGAATCTTATTTAAACTGATGGGAATTTTGGGAAAATACTCTGATGTATAAAAACATACATCCTCTATAATATTGTTCATCTCTCAATGATGTATGACGAGATTAAAAGATTACGTCAGACTTTTTGAAATTTTTTAAAATTTTTTTATTAATTTTTTCCATGCTTTATCATTTCAGTTTATCGTTTTTTACATACCTACTCGTGCGCATGCGAAATTATTAGATGAAAAGTTCAGATTTTATTCATAATTATTTTTGCGATTTTTTAAATCCAGATTTCGCGGAAACGCGATTCACGGTGTGTCTCATCTCTGATGTGGATTAATAATAATATTGAAAAAAATTTGAATCCATTGATAAACCGCCGTTACAGAAACTATTGAATATCATTCTCGCAATGATGAAGAAAAATATGTAAAAATGTTCCAACATCGCGTCAAGGAAACAAACGCTATAATTTCGAACGAATAAATTATAAAAAAGAAATTTTTTTCAATCTCAACTCTATATATTGTATATGGCCCCCATCCATTAATTATATGAATCCCATGTATTTGATTTTTTTAACTTGGATCGTTATGATGCGAGGATATATGATTTAAAGATGAATTTTATCATGAATAAAGTGTATACATAGAGTATCTATATACCTATATGTATATGTATATAAATGTTGAGCCGCCGGAGTTGAGAAACAAAACGTTCGCCTCGATTCGTTTAATTTCACGAATGACGTAGATCCGCATTATCAAGCGTTTTAAAACGGTGCTTCGCAATCGACGTAGCGAAACGTACGCGAAGCGTGTGTATAGAACGCGCCACTTGACAGATGGACCTAATGCGCGCTCGAAACACACATCGCGAGTCGCTCATCTCTTCCGGGCCTTGATCCACTCTTGCGCGCTTTTGCGCAGTTGTAATGGAAAAATTCTTGTATATTTCTAACCCATTGGTTCTCTAATGAAAAATCAACAATGACGAAAATGAGAAAAAAGGAATGTGCTGGGAAGCAGAAGCGCTTTTCATGCGATGAAACTCATTAATTTTGACGGATCCTTGCTCTCATCGCGAGTAAATTATGAGAGCAGAGAGTCTCTCGTTAATCAGGAGGGGGTGCATGATGCTCTGTGCTTCAGCTACATTATCAGGTTTCGCGATCCCACGTGATTTTCCACAACGGAAAACTTGAGAATCTGCTTTCATCCCCCGCATGCATGCATCCGTTAGATACCAATTAGTCAATCACACCCTGCTTCATGACACACGCTCTCGAGTTTTCATCCCCCCTCGGACGCTCTTTGACCTTAATCTCCGACCATTCTCCCTGCTTGCATGTGTGTCATTCCATCCTCTCCAGCATTATCATTCGCGAGGGCCAACATTTTATTCATCTTTGCTCCAGAATCTCGGACATTGATTATTTTCTTCTTCATTTTTCACGGCTCGCGATCACGTGTCATGGATTTAAAAAAAATGGATTTTAAAAAAAGAGCAAAAAGTGTCTGTTACGAAATTTCCCATTGTGTTTGAATTCGATCGAGCGAAGCCTCATCATTTATTACACACATGCATACACTCCCTATCCGGCAAGATAGACCGGCGTGACTCTCCTCTCACGATCTCTTCGATGCGTGCATGCTCTGATATGTGCATGCATGGATGATACATGGATGTCATCGTCCTCATCAGGAAAAGATGAGAAGACGACTTGGATCAATGACGGATAGAATTGTCTTTTTTTTTTCCTCGTCTCCTCTTCGATCATCATTCTTAGGTACACTTTATTACGTATTTTTTATTCTTGTCAACGTGACGTTCCGGGATTTATTTGGTATACTCTTTTCCGATGCAGCGTAACAAAAACGCCACGGAAATTTTCCAAATTGCGATTTTCAGAGGCAAGATTTTCGATTCTTATTAGATATTTTATATCTACAATTTTTACATTTTTTTGTCTCATTTATAATAAAATAAATAAGTCTTAGGATACATTTCGCTTTATTTTTATCGGAAAAAAATTGATATACCTAAATGATGTAAAGAGACTACAGAATTTCTCCCTTCGAGCGTTTTGTTAATCTCCGTGGCCCGGAAACACGCAGACGAAATTTTTAACTTTCGTTTTCTCACGGCGTGTCATGCACCGGGACGAGGTAAGCGAATGCGAAAAATGGTTCATGATGAAAGGTTTACGAAGATGCGAGGAGAAATAAGACACATAATAAATGTGATGGGCTATACACATATAGACGATAATTATGTTGGACGGAAAATGTCATCCGAATTTTCACCACAGGTCGTTGCACCTGTTGAGAATAATCCGATCCGTCAGTCATTATAGCATGCATGCATGCTATAATAAATATATTTCTATTCCCTGTCGGTATATACATATATATGCGTGTCCATGTATCTACAATATGTAGTATATATGTATATATATTTGTGAAAAGGTGACTTCGAGGACGCATTTTCAAAATGGCGCGAAATGATGGGAAAATCCAATATATGCTAAACAAAAATAATATCATCG
>JAPYYX010001591.1:0-24198 GCA_030522605.1 Cremastinae sp. B BG-2022a | reverse complement strand
GAAAAATGTATATATTTTCAATACACTTCAACATAAATTGTAGAAATTTATACGTACCTTTTTCAATAGAAAAACATTTATTTTGCAATAAATCAGTCCATTTCTGATATATTTACACATTTTTCAATAGAAAAATTTATAAATTCGCATTTTTCGTATGATTAGAAACGAGAGATTTTTTAAAAAAATGGAGATAATATTTTTGGAATACCAAGAAAAGTACCCACCAAATTTCAAAAGGATTAGAAGCATTGTTCCTGTGAAATTAATTGATAAACTGTAAAAATAGCGAGTTTATTACAAGTTATATTAAACCTTAAAGTTCAGAGACGTGGATTTGTGCAGATGGAAACTGTGGCAAAAAACTTTTTTGTAAAGCTTGTAATGAAATTCTCTTCCTGCAAAATATAATTGATGCTAAATTTCATTTTTCTCCAAAATCTTTCTGATTAACCTATATTTTTCTTTTTTTCAATCGCGTATCTTCTGTTTTCCGCAGTTGACAGCTAACGTCCAAAAGTTAATGACGCAGCATAATAAACACTTTGTTATATATTCGTCATTATTTAATTAATAAGCGTTTCCTTTAGTCGTCCTGTGTACACTTTTAATACTTCAGATAATGTCCTGTGTACACTTTTAATACTTCAGATAATTTTTATCTCAAATTTCCACCTACATCATGATTATAAACATTTTCAAAAGTCATTGATTTTTGGTTGAGACTGTATGGGTACAATACCTTTAAATTTTTTTAATACAAATTTCGTTCATTTGAAATTTTTAAATTATCACAAATTCGTAATAATTTTGTAAATTAATTTTTATTCGATTTGAAAATTTGTTCTTCAATCCGAAAACCATTGCTATAATTGCACAAATTTGTTTCATGCTGACTCATTTTTTTAGATCAATTTTTGACAGTTCTCACACGCAGAAATTTGAGATATTTCGGTATTGAAACAAGAAACCATTTTTATTTCGAGAACTTGCGTGATTAGAGAACGTAAAAAAAGATTTCGTAATCGCGTAATTACAGTTCCTCTTTATATATAGACGTGGAAAAATAGATGAGACTCGTGCAGTTTTTCGCGAATTAATTTCTCTGGTGATGCTGAATCACGAGCGGTAATTGACAATGTTTTTTTCCGATCCCCGTTGGAAAAAGTGAGAAAAAATTTTCCGGACTTTCCGGAGGCTGGAAAACTTTTTCCATGGATTGCTAAATTATTTTTTTGCCTCTGAGAATTACGAGATGATCATTTAAATTTCCTATACACTTTGTACTCTTCCAGGAATCTTTATATTTTTGTTTTCGCGATCCGGTTTCCTCGTAATTCATTGAAATCAGCGATCGACGAATTTCGCGACGTGGAAAAACTTTTACGTCATGCGGACGTAACGAGATTACGGAGATCGATAAAAATCTGACGATTTTTCATTGAGCTCGCCGAGACTCTCGTAGTAAATCCGCGTCGTCGCTCGTTTCCGGATAAACAAATTTCTTGCCTCACGATTAAAAATAGACGTCACGATAGCGTTTTGTATGGACGCGAGGCAAACAACAAATATTTGTGAAAGTAATTGACGAAGTGCCGAAGAAAAATCTCGATTCTTCCGCAATTACCGCGACGCGTACGATGAGGGAAGGGAAAAAACGACGAAATTGATTTCTATCGACATTCTTCGAGAAAAACGAGTTCTCGTACCGTTAGGATATCGTACGATTTGCAGGTTTCGAGCGAGCTCACCCGATACCGGAAACAAATCCCGGGGGTGCGGTTTTACAAAATGTTTCAATTAAACGTAGACGAACGAAAAAAATTTCTTAGAAATGTAATTTGTTATTTTTTTAATTAAATTTTATATTTATAAATTTTTTTAAATTACACATTTTTAGTAAGTTTATTTTTCAACAAAATTTCTATTTTATTACATTAAAAATTTCTGAAAAATTTACTTAAAAAATTATTAAACAAAATATTGTAATTTTTTTCTGAAATTTTTTTGCAATAAAAAATGTATTCATACGGATAGATTTTTATGGAATTTTAATTTTCCAGTTTTATTATTTCTCTGATAAATTTTTTATTTTTGTATGCGTAACGATTTTTCGCGCGAATATCCCAGAGTGGAAAATATATGCGCAAATATTCAATTGTAACCGAGACCAGGGAATAATTGCGCTTAATTGATTCGCGCTCCATCTTTCGCGTTCTCACTCTTTCTTCTCCTTTTTTTTCTCCCTCGGGGATCAACGAGAGTCGAAGTACCGCAATAGCGACTGAATCATCTTTGGAAATTCTTACGACGCGAGGAATCGCGTGCGTTTTCTTCGTAATGTGAATTGCACGAGCACGTATGAATGGATAATAAAGCTCGTACAGATCGTAGGATTCCCTTCACTATTTTTTTTTTCATGGGTGCGCGCCAGCCGAGTGCCGGAAATTATGCAACTGAAACGTTAACATTCCACGCACTTGCAGGTGAAAATCTGTCGAAAAAAATTTACGATTTATTTAAAAGAAATCATCAAAAACTACCGAGAAAGAAAAGAAAAATTTGTCTCAAATGTATACAAACTTAGAAATTGAAAAAAAAAGATTATTTAAAAACATAAATATTTAAAATAATCAAATCAAATTGACTGAGTTAAATTAGTAAAATCAAAATTATTCGGTAGATTATTTAATTATGCAATTCAAATATTTATTTGAAAAAATATTCAATTCTATGTGTACAAACTTAGCAATTGATTTTTTTGATTAGCACTTAGCAATTAAAAAACTAAGATTTGTCAAAAAAATGAATATTTAAAATAATCAAATCAAATTTCATGAGTTATATTAGTAAAATCAAAATTATTTGGTAGATTATTCAATTATGCAATTCAAATATTTATTTAAAAAATTATTCAATTCTATGTGCATACATATTTGAATACAAATTTAGCAATTAAAAAACAAAGATTTTTCAAAAAAATATAAAAATTTCAAAAAATTAACGAATTCAATTTGTTAAATCAAAATTATTCAGTTAGCATTGAAAATATTTGAAAATTCATGAACAAAATTAAAATGTGTATAAGAATTACGACAGGATTAAAAAAATTTGAAAACGTGTGCAGAATTAGGAAAACGATTGAGAAGAAATTACGTCAGCTCAGCATTGTGTACTAAATTAATGGGAGCTTGAAAGTATAGACAAAATGTTCAGTGATCGATCGTCGAAATAATGGATCAACGAAGGAAGTCACTTTCCGGCTTAATTAGCATTTCGTTTTTATTCCTGGAATGTCTTTTTTATTCGTTACATAAATTCGAGAGGCTCGGTGACACGTCATTGTAGTCTTTATAATGGTACTCATCGATCCTTCTCGCGAGCAAAAACGAGTCACGTAAAAATTAATCGGGGATGGAAAAAACTCTCGCGAACTAAAACTTCCGACGACTGGGATGATAAACGGAAACGCAAATGTACGAAGAGCCTTGGATTAATTACACAAACTCTTAATGAAGCTGAGAAAAAAGAGAGAGAGAGAGAAAAAAAAGTGGCGAAGAGTTAAATGCACTTTGTTGCAACCTCGCTGGAAACCTCTCGCAATCTTTTCCAAAGATCTCGCGGAAAATGATGACGACTCTCCATAAAATATCAGCTTACACTTCTCTCCATCGAAACCAGTTTTTCATCGGGAAAAATCGGTGGAATCTCCCTCGATGCAAAGGAGACTTTCCACGAGGTGATTTCGGAAAAAATTTCAACCTTGCTCCAGTTTTCTTCTTTTCTAATTCACTCTAATTATTTGTTCTTTCAAATAAAAATTTAAATAAATAAAAAATGCAATAAAATTGAAGGCAGACATTTTATTGCATTTTTTTTCAATTTTTCCATTGTCGAATTAATCGTTGAACGTTATTTAGCCGTGAAAGTTTGAAAAAAAAAATTTTTACAGGTTTTGTGTTAATTTATAAATGATGGAAATTGTAACAAAAAATTGTAAAACGAGCCGAAGAAAAATTTTCCCATTGTCGAATGAATCGTAGAACGTTATTTAGCCGTGAAAATTTGAAAAAAACTTTTTCGAGGTTTTGTGATAATTTATAAATGATGTAAATTGTAACAAAAAAATTGTAAACGCGAGCCGAAGAAAAATTTTCCCAAAGCGCAAGGTTTCTCATTTTTCCACTCGATTTTTCTCTCTCGCTCTAAAAGTTCGCACGAAACGCGTAATTTTATCACAAGGAATGTGAGATTCTCTCCCCGGCAAACGTAAAAGTCTCGAGCTCGCGCGGGTTGATGCAACGAAAAGTCTCGGTTGCGCGACGGCGAATATCGGACGATTATATGGAGCGCCTTGAGGCGTTCACGATTTTCGCCATCATTTTTTTCCCTTTCTTTTCTGCTTTTTTTAACGTTATAACCAGGCATCAACATCTCACAAAATTTCGTACCAAAAATTCTCTATACGTTCTTATAACCCTAAACATCTTTTTTCATATTATTTACATCACAATTATTATAATTATAGTAATTAAATATAAAGTACAAAAATGACAAAAAAATTAGTATGGAAAAATCAATTAAATAAATTATTTGATTAATTTATTAGTATTAATTGTTATGATTTACTTTTATTATTATAAAATTGTTATTATAATTATTAGGGTAGCAGTATCGAGTTTTATTTGCATAGCTTTGTCGTTTTTTTAAATACTAACACCACGAAAAATAAAAATTGCACAAAAAATGAATTAAAAATTAAAAACATAACCTTTGATTTATTTGCTATATTATTTTATAATCCATGATTAAGTTTAATTCAAAATATTCTTTTTCTATTGTTAGACTCAACATTTTTTACTTCAAGAACCAAAACAAAAACCAAGAAACTAAATTTAAAAAACTTGAAGCTTCATTTTCGTTGTATTATTTTATAATCTACGAAGTTTAATTCGAAATATTCTTTTTCTCTTATTACACTCAAAATTTGTTACTTCGAGAACCAAAACAAAAACCAAGAGAGTAAAAAAAAACCTGAAGCTCCATTTTCGTCAATTACTCAATTTCCACCCACCGTTCCACAAACTGAAAAAAAAGGTTCTGATTATTTTCCCTATCTCCGCGTTACAACGTTTTCCACTATTCACCAACCTTGGACGAAATTTCATTGATAAGAAAACCTCTCACCATTATGATTATTCTCTCAAAATCTGTTATATTCCCAAAATAAACAAATAAAAAAAAATCAAGTCATGGAACAAAAAGTCAAGAAAGACAAGTAGAACAAGAGCGAAAATAAAACGCCGTGGAGAAAAGCATAAGGATAAGACAGAGAGAGGAAAATGAAGAATAAAAAGATGACGAAAAACGAATAAGAAGAAGAAGAAGAACTAGAATAAGAAGAGAAGAAGAAGAAGAAGGAGAAGAAGAAATAAGAAGCAAGATGAGAAAGGGAGAAGCTGCGATCTTGGAGAGAGGGAACAGAGGGAAAGGAGGAGGAGGAGGGGGAGAGGCCCGAGGAAGGGAGGGAGGGAGAGGGTGGAAGGGGGATGAAAAAAAGCCAGGCACGACGATCGGGAATAACACGCGGGGGGTCTTTGCCGGCGATCGTCCACGAGGAAGGGAAGGAGGGGGGGAGTACACCAGAAGCCAGAATGAGAGAGAGAGAGCGAGAGAGAGAGAGAGAGTGAGAGAGAAAAGAGTGGGAGGGGGAGAGAGAGAGAGTCTCGCAGGAGCCGCGAGATCCGATTGGTTCGCGCCTCGGCCATATTATAAGCGAGTGCAGTCCGCGCTAGTTAATGTTAGTCCGAACCACCAAGTGAGTCGCATCTCTCACCCGAGAAACGTGAAAACTCGATTTTTCAATCCTGAAGGGATTTTCCTGGTTTTTCTTTTTTCTTTTATTTTCATTATTTTCACGAATTTTCACGAATTCGTTGCGCATCGTTCGATTTTCCCGCGTTGGATCGTCGACGGATTTCACACGTGGAGAACGATTTTGGTATTTGTTTTTTTCACCCGAGGAAAATTTTCGAGGGAAAACATTTTCACCGAGAAAATTTCGCGAGACCGGCGAACTGTTTTGTTTTTTGGTTTGTTCGACTGTCTTTGATTTTTGAGTTGGGCTTTTTGACTTGATTGGAATTGAGTGACGATTTCCTCATATCGCGAGTTTTGAGGAGAAAAGGAAACTCCGAGGACCCAGTGTCAGTGAACCTTTGATCGAAAGTGCGACAGATCGATAATCCCTCGATCGTTCTTACGGAAGAAACGTACAAGAGATAACTCTCGTTGGTTTTAACACAAAATGCCTGGAGAAGAAACAAACGTAAGTTTTAAAAGAGTAATTAAAAGAAATTACCAAAATTAACAAAACATTTTAACAAGTTTTACAACAATTTTTAACAATAAGTAATAATTAGGATAAAATGAGATGACCAAAGGGAAGAGAAAATTGTTGAAAAATGATAAATGTTGATCGATCTTTGAATGAATTTCGTCGTTAACTTTATCTCGTTGAATAATACTCTCTTACGGATTTGTGAAGCAAGGTCGATGAAATAGGATATCTGCTTGCGTCAAATGAGGAAAAAAAGAGACACGGAGCGAGTGAGAAAAAATCGCGACGACGAATGAAAGAAAAAAAGAGAAAAAACGAGAAGAAACGACGTGTACCGAACGAGGCGAAGGATACCTTATTCGAGATCCGTACGGTTTACGTTGCATTTCGATCTCGTATGCACCGATCGCGTGCATTTCTCTCTCCTCCTCGACGATTCGCCGTTTATATTTATCGATACAAGGTGATTCTTGGTGTACGAGAGAAAAATGATGGAAAAATAATTACAAGCTCGACGAATTCCTTCTTTCACATTTTTTTCACGTTATGACAAAACAGAACATATTTACAATTTTTATTGTCAATTTTTTAGATATCATTTTTTAAAATTTTTTGTAAAGAGTTTAAAAATAAATAAAAAAACAAAGGTATAATATTCGAGTTTTTGGATATAAATATGCGGTGATTAAAAAATTGCGCAGGTGCAAATTGCAGGTGCACGAGAATTTTTCATCTTGATAAAATTTAATTTTCATTGTACAAAAATCGTTATTACTATTGAAACAATATTTTTTTCAGTTAAATTCTAATTCTCTTTTAGTTGAAAAATTAAAAAATTAATAAAATCAAGCAATAAATCAAAATGATTGAAAATTACTATTTCAATACAAGGTAGAACGACTCCTAAATCGACGTAACGAAAGCACGAGACTAAACCCGCCAAATCATTGGACTTGAAATAAATCGATTCCATTCCTAAGTCCCATAAATAGAAAATAAATAAATAGAAAAAATGAGACACGTTTATTGTAAATTGTGAGAAAAATTATTAAACATCCAATTTTGGTACAAATCGTAATTATAATAATTTTGTTGAAAATTCATATGAAATGTGACTTTGAAGTAAAGAAATGAGTTCTTTCTCATTTTCTCACAACTATTGTTATTACGTTTGAATTTTTCTGATATTTTCGGTAACGAGTACACTGTGAGAAAAATTATTAAATATCCAATTTTGGTACAAATCGTAATTACAATAATTCTGTTAAACAAAAATTCATATAAAATGTGACTTTGAAGTAAAGAAATTCGTTTTCTCTCATTTTATCACGAGTATTGTTTTTACGTTTAAATTTTTTGATATTTCCTGATATTATTAAATTCCAAATTTTGGTGTAAATCATAATTCTAATAATTCTCTTAAACAAATTCCTATAAAATATGACTTTAAAGTGAAGAAATTCGTTCTATCTCATTTTATCACGAGTATTGTTTCTACGTTTGAATTTTTCTGATATTTTCGGTAACGAGTACAGAAAAAAAATGGTGTGGTCTAGATTTCGGAGAAACTCGAGTTTGGAGAAATCAAAGATAAGATAGAATTATGGAGGGTTGCGACGATCCCGGAGTTGGTACAAAACTCGAAGCTGAGTCATTGGTTTCTCTAGTAGACCAAGTGGCGGGACGGTGAGAGCGACAGAGCGCGAGATAGAAAAGAGAGAGATCAAGAGATCAAGAGAGAGAGAGAGAAAGAGAAAGAGAAAAAAGAGAAACAGCCACCTGTGGCTCTCTCGTTCAACACACGGTCAGTAATCCAGTCTCGTCTTCCCGACAGTTTACAAATCCGAGACACTTTCCAAGAAAAAAGGAAAAAAAAAAGAATCTCGCTCGAGCCAAAAGAAAAAAAGAAGGAAAATAAAAGAGAAATGAAAAATTGAAATACATCTCGAAAAAGTCATTTTTAACGACTCGAGTGAAATGTTCGTTTCGTAAAAAAGTCGGAATGAAGGAAAAATTTCGTTTTAATAGGAATTTAATGAACTCCGGAGGCTAAATAGGCGAGGAAAAGGGGCTCAACGTTTTTGACGACACTCCGGGGCACGTCGATGGGGGGTCCGTCTCTCTCTCTCTCTCTCTTTGGCTCTTTCTTATTCTCTCGACTTTTCCCTTTTTCCCTCTTTTTCTCTGACCGCGCGCGTAATTCTTCGCGATCGGGAGGAGCTATTTTTGGAAACAATCAATTAACTTTAATGGCGAAAAGGACAGGAGGTGCGCAGGGAAGAAAAGAGCAAGAGAGAGATGGAAAAATGTCTCATTATCGCTGTCCTCGAATCTCATTCCAGGAACATTTTATCCTCTTTTCTCTGTTCATTATTTTTCATCTCTCTTTCGCTCTCGCCGGCTTTCTTTGACTATTTAAGTTTCGCTTGTGCTCCGTTACTTTTCTTTTCTTTCCGAGACTTCTCTCCGCGGCTTTTACGATCCACGCACACGCGCATTGTTCTCGACGAGATGAGGAAAAAAAATGGAAGAAGAAACATTCCCGATTTTTTCGCTCCTATTTTCTTCTTCTTTTTCGTCACTCACTTTGAAGTTTCCGTTCGGTTGACGCTCGCGAATTTTATTTTCGATCCTCGATCAACGACTGTCAATCATTTGTCATCTCGAGTTTTCTTTTTTAAACACGCTTTTATTAGACTTTCGCACGCTGTAACCAAATCTTTGAACTTGATGTACTTTTAATTGTTGTTACGTAAAAGCCAGAACGATTTAATTGCACAACTTGCTAAAGTTTTAATTGTCGTATCGATTTTAAAATATCAGAATTGCTCAAGACCGATAAAAAAAAACATTTTCATTATATTTCTTAATAATTTGTTGATAAAAAATAATTATTTTTTATTTGTTATTTTAAGATTAATTTAAGTTAATTTTTTTACTCTATAGGGTAGAAGGGGGCAAATGGGGTACCCCAAAAATTTGTTGAAAATTTTTAATATTTCATAATTTGACAAAGTTTAATATCAAATAGCATTTTCTTTGCCAACAATATTATAATAGTTGGTGATCCCAAAACCCATTAAAACAAAAATAATTATTAAAAATCAAAAACCAACATAGCAGATGGAAAAAGATGATTTTATTTGGGAATGAAACAAATTTAATTGAAAATCAAAATAAATCATGAATTAGATACTCGAAACAAAACGTCAAAGCTAATAATAAATTAACAAATTATAAAAAATTACATTTTTTCTTACTTATTTGAAGGGTAGCCCATTTTTTTCGCTAAAAAATTTATTTTTTCTCATGGCAGCTGAAAATTGAATTTGTTTCCTTCAATTGAGATTAAAAAACGAAAAATTCAGCATAATTAAATCCTCGGAATCGGAAAATTTTCTCAAGTACCCCATTTTGCCTCCCTCTACCCTAATTATAATTTTTTTTGTTCAAAAAAATGTTCATACCATTCAGGAAATTTTTCATATATTGTCCAAAGCTTCAAGCAGATTCTTAAATTTTCTTCTACGAAACTGAGCAACGATTCGAAGAAAAAAAAAATGTTTCGTGCAGCGGGAAGTGAGCAAAGGTCAAAAACACGTGGTTTCTGTGTGCGAGTGCCAATTAAATTGTCTTCGCTCGTCATCGACGTCATTCGACGCGACGATTATAGTCTCGCGGTGCGCGCCAAATTCGTCAACTTTTTTCTCGAGTTTCTTTTCTTCCGAGACTGACGTCGCGGAAAGTTTGACCAAACGTTTTAAAAAAAACTTGTTACACATTTCAGTATCTTAAAAATAATTTATCTCTCGCTCGAGAATAATTTTTTTTCCCGAATGCAAAATTATTTGAATTTTTTATACACGCGCGGGCGTAAAATTTTCTTTTCTTTTCTCAACGTTGAAAGAAACGGATCGAGTCAATTTCAATTTTCGTCCGCGTAAAAATAATCAGAATGTAGAAAAAACAGCGATCTATACGCAAGGGTTAAACGGGATCAGTTCCTTGGAAACGAAAGCGTTAACGAGTCGGAGAAACGAGAAGAAAAAAAAACGTCTCGGGTGTTCTGACTCGACGGCGGAAGTGAAGAAATTAGGCGCAAATTGATAATCTCGTTTCTTTTCTACAGAGAATTTTTCGAGTGTTGACACTCGCTGATAATTTCACACAGATCCCAAAAAAGAGAGAAAACAAAAAATAATAAAAAATGGGAAAAATCTCGTGCGTCACGATTGCGAAAAATCCATTGCGTCTATTTTTCAATATTTTTCAGATCACTATATATTTCACATTATTTTTCAATTTTATTATTTCACGCCGGAGGCTCGTTTCCGAAATTACGATGTCGATGTCAACAAACTCGACCGTTTTGACCTCCGATATCGTAATTTTCATTGATAGATGAAGAAGAAATCGAAAGCGAGAGATAAGCAAGTAGGAGAGTCTAAAAATAGCTGTACCGAGAAATTCAGAGTAGGAAACAAAAAAAAAAGACAAACGATCGTTTTGTGTATAGTGGAAGTCCAAGAATGGCGAGGATCAATGGCAGCGATGTGTCAGATTTGTTCTCTCTGCGTAAAGGAAAACGTCACGGTGCGGTTAAATACATTGCTCTCTTGCTAAATATTTTTCCATCTCTCTCACTTTTTTTTTCTCGAACGCGTAGCCAACTCGTCGTTCCAATTTGACCTTTGTCAAAGAATCTTGGAAGTCCGAGCAGCTGGTTTTAGTTTGACGTAAAACTAGCGTGAAATATATTACAAGAATTTATATTTAATATTTGAACGATTTTTTTTACTGAAAATTATCACGATTGCAGAAAATTAGAAAACTTTTACTGATTGTAAATATTTGGCATTTTACCTCACGATTTTTTTTTACAAATGTTGATAAGAAGAAATTTACGATAAGAAAGTTAATTTTAATTTTTTTAATTTGCTGGTTTTAGTTCGACGTAAATCTAGCGAGAAATATATCAGAAGAATTTATATTTATAATTTTTGAACGATTTTTTAAATTAAAATCATTACAGATTGCAGAAAATAAGAACAATTTTACTGATTTTTTTTCATTACAAATTTTAATAAGAAGCAATTTACGATAAAAAAGTTAATTTTAATTATTCCAATTTTGTCGTTCTAATTTGCTGGTTTTATATAGTTTGACTTTGGAAAGCTATCGAGAAATATATATTACAAATAAGAATTCATATTTGATTTTTGAACGATTTTTTTGACTGAAAATCATCACAGATTGCAGAAAACATGAAAAAGTTTACTGACTGTAAATATTTTGAATTTTATCTTACGATTTTTTTCTTTACAAATTTTAATAAAAATCTTACAATTGATTTTTTAGTACATTTTTTTAGATAACATTTTTTTTTTAAAACATCAAAATTCTTTTCGTATTTATCCTTCAGAATATACGAATATTGAAATTAAAAATGAGAACACCTGAATTTCATATTGGAGTCAGATAACATAAATATTGAATATTTGTATAAGTAAAGCATTGAAATCGATATTAAATTATTTAACGATCAACGATATAATACGTATACTGGTCGATTGAGTCTTTACGGGCTCGTATACCGGGCTCAGATATTATTATACAAATTGGCGTTGACAGGAGAGAGCGAGCGAGAAATGGATCAAATAAGGAGAGATAAAACAGTGCGACTTTACGATCGTGTTAATGACTCGGCAATGAGACTTTGCAATTTATTTATATCGCTCCGCGAGTCTTATATTCGGAACGCAGGATAAAAATGTTTAATACTCGTGGAGAATGAGGTGTCGTAACGAGGAAAAGATCCGCGAACATAACTTTGCAATTATAATATTTCTAATTTTTTTTAAATGTCACGTGACACATTTTTACGAGCTTCGATAAAAAATTCTTTCAATTATCACAAAAATCATTTAATTTATATTATTTTAGTGACAAACCAAATGATCTGCAATAAAACAAAAGAAGTGATCAGATAAATTAAAACTTTTGATAAGTTCAATTCAGTATGAATAATAAACATTTTTTTTATTGAATGATAAAATAATTTTTTGATAATTAAGAAACGTTTGACCTTTTAACTCGAGCCATTTAAATTCTGATTGAAATTTAATATCGCAAGATCGAATAAAAAGTGGTATTTAAACGTCATAATTTTTCGATAAAAATTCGTTCGTAACGAAGATTGTTAGTAAAAAAGAATGCACCTTTCACTCGATAATGCTCAGATAAACGAGTTTTTTTTTACTTCGCTTAAAAAGTGTATAATTATTATTTCTCTTTATTCCGCTCAATTTTTCGCTCGTTTTTTTTTCTCTCGTCGTTTTTTCGCTACGTCTTACTTTCCATGCACGGACAACACTCGCTTACATAGGAAGGTAACGACGAGGCGAAAAGCCGGTTAGCCAGCCGGAGGGAAAAGAAGAGGGCCGGGGAGGGGGAGGAGGAGGAGGAAAAAAGAGAGGTCGTGAGAGAGCCACGAAAGACGGGGAAAGGCTGCGCGGTTTCTCGTAACGCGAACCCGCGTGCGGACGCCAAGCTGTCTGCCGGAACCCCGAGCCCCACCGCGAGCCGGCGCGGATAATCGGTGGGGGAATTTTAAAAGAGAAGGGGCGAAGCGAGAAGGACGAACGCAACGTCGAGATACGAGTGAACCAGAGCGAGAGCCAAGCTCCGTTCACTGGCAGCCACTGCGCCCGATCCACTCCGGTGCACGCTCCTGCATTTCCCGCTCTAGCCGCATTTTTATTATTTTATTCAATTTTTCGTACAGAATAACAAACTTTCGACACTATTTTAAAAAAACAATTTTTCTGAAATTTCGTTTCGAGATTTTTACAAGAAATGCATTTTGTTTTTAAATTATGACGATCTCAGTTTCTGGTTTTTGAATTTGAGGAGTTTTGCATTTATTATTGACGATTTTTAACGTTTTTTTCTCAAATTTTATGAAATTTTTTAAAATTTTTGTTTTAAAAAAATTTTGCATGAAAGTTTTGAAAATGTTTGCATTTATTAATGATGACGATTTCTAACGTTTTTTTCTCAGTTTGCATCATTTTTTAAAATTTTTATTTGAGAAAAGTTTTGCATGAAAGTTTTTGAAAATTTGAAAAATCTATTATTTATTAATTTTTAACGATTTTTTTCAATTCACATTAATTTTTTATAAATTTATATTCACTTATTTTAGGAAAAATTTAAGTTTACTTGTTTTAATTTTAAAAGTGAATGATTTAGGCATTTATGAATTGTGAAATCGGTAGATAGTGACAAATTTATAATTTTTACATTTTTGTCAATTTTTCATACTCTTTCAATATAAATTGTCCATTTTTTAGTCAGTAAAATATGAAATTACTGATTTATTACTGGTAACTAATTTTAACTAACAGTAGAAATGTTTTTTCTGACGACGTCGTAACTTTTCATTTTAAAAATAGCAAAATGTTACTCGACCATAAGATACGAAACGTTATTTTGATGAACGTTTAGAAATTTCTCTTTTTGTTTATTATTCGAACGTTACACATGTTCCGGGAGTCCGGGCTCTCGAATAGGAATAAAATCGGAGAACAGAGGATGCCTCTGTGTTGAGAGTCGCGAGGAATGAAGACCCAGATATAGTTCAGAGCGCTTTATAAACGAAAGATCTTTAAATGCCGAGCCTCTGGATCTTTATAAATAAATCGTTCTCGATCCTCGTTTTTTTCCCTCATCAGATCGCGTGTATTTTCTCTCTCTCTCTCTCTCTCTCTCTCTCTCTCTCGCAACCTCGAAGATTCTCGAGCAAAAACAGAGGACTCTCTGTCTTTGATTTTTCGTCGACGGTCCATCTTCCTTTTTTCCTTTTCATCAGCACACGCATATTCCTGCATACATATTACATATATTTACGTTTTTCTTCTCCAGATAGGAAAATAAGAAAAACACGAAAGCCTCGCAAACACTTCGCTAATCATTTTTTCCCCTCTCGAGTCGTCCTTTTTTTTCCTCCTCTCTGAGGACTTTCGACACGAGGAGCGACACGACCTCGTCAACGTTTCGGTCGTCTCTGTTGCAATCCAACGGGGATCCGAGGCGTTGCGCGAGAAATTCTAGTGGTCGGGACTCAAAGAACAAGAGAGAGGGAGAAAAGGAGAGAAAACGAGAGAGAAAGAGGGAAAAAAGTGTGTGAGAGAGAGAGAGAGCGATAGAGTAAAAAAGAGATGGAGAGAAACCGAGAAGGGTTCGTTGACACCGCGAGAACGTCCGCGAACACTCGACCATCGATGTCCATACAATGCACTCGCGTACATGTCGTATTTACGAATACATAAATAAAAGAATGAAAAAAAGATGATCAAAAATGAAAATAGAGTACGCGAACTGGGAGGTAAAAAAATGTCGAGTAAAAAGGAGCATTGAATAAATTTGTAATTTATTATAACAAATATGCGAGCGTAAAATTGAGTTCTGGTCTGGATATTAAAAAAAGTACACGATTTTTTCCCCTCCCTGCTTCGGTTTCATAAATAAATACCGAGATGACGACCTTTTCTCGGCCATTGCTCGCAACGAGATTCGAGGGACGACTACTCACCTTTTTACTCAATTTTCTCCTTCCTGGCTCTTTCCCCCCTTTGAGGTGGAAGGTCGCAACCAAGGCTTCATCATTTATTTCCCAATTTTTTAGCAGATTTCGAATGTTTTGACGCATATTGAGCAATTTTTTATAAACTTGGAAGAATTTTGAACAATCATTCTAAATCTTTATCAATTATAATTGATAAAAATTTTGCGTTCTAAATCTTTATCAATATCATAAATTTTTATCAGTTTTTAAAATTTAAAATTTTTAAATTTTTATCAGTTTTTATCAATTGTAATTGATAAGAACTGATAAAAATTTATGAAATTGATAAAGATTTACAATAATTGTTAATAATTATTAACTGAACAATAATTTTCATTTTCAATAACACTTTTAACCATTAAAGATTTTCAAGATTACGAATTTTATATTTTTAAAAATGAATGAAAGGGTATTAGAGTTTAGTATTCTGAAATATTAATTACGATGAAATCGAATGCAAAAAATTGTGTAAAATTGCTAAAATTGTGAAAAAATTCTGAAATGAGAGTTTGCATCGGGCTTTTCTCAGATATCGACTAGGAGGGGAAAAAGGGCGACAGTTGCTAAGATGCCAAGAGAAATATAGTAGCAAATGCGTGGATCGTGAGCTGGCACACCTGTTGAACATTCCATCACGGATTCAAGCTTATGTACGAGTCAGCTTCTCGTCTCTCTCTCTCTCTCCGATCTTTCTTTTTTCCCCGATTCCACACGATTCTTGCGCTCGCCAACGATTCATACGTGCTTTACATGCTCGAGTGTTCCTCACCCGCGTAAAACCTCCGGACATTCATCTATTCCATTATTTTTATTTGATTATTATCGTCGTTTATCTACAAACAGCTTTGTAGCCTTATTATTCTTCCCTATTCATTTTAAATATATATTCAATCATTTTTTAATCCAAATTCAAAATTAATGAGATTCGACTCTTTGTCTGTCAAAACTCAAAAGATTGATTGAAGTCAAAAATTACAAAAAATTGAAATTTTTTTATTTTTCTTGCACAAAAATCAGAATATTACGTTTTATATTTGCCAAATTTCTAAAAGTCTTGTAAGATAATTTTTTCATGTAAAGTGAATGAATTATAAAATTGGTGTCCACGATTGTGAAAAGATAAAATTTGTCTATTTTTCCTGCAAAAAAATCACAAAATTTCGTTTTACATTTGTCAAGCTTCTTATAATAAGGTTTTGCAAAAATATTGTTTGACATTGAATACGTGAATTTTTTATTTCCATAGTTTTGAAGCAATCGCGTAGCAAAATAACAATTTTTTATAAATAAAAATAATTAGACGAACATTTTTGAAGAATTTATATCCATTAATTGAATGAAAAAAAAGATTTTCAATTTCGATTCTATTTTTATCACTTTTTGATTTTCTAAGTATTTCACGTGTTAATTTTTTTGCTTCTCTCCTCAAACACCTTGAGGAACGACTTAAAAAATTAGAGGTGAAAAATTCGCGGTGAAAAAAAGGGTAAAAAATTCGGAGATGAATTTTTCTGTGGTCTATTCTCGTTCCGACCTCCAAGGTCGTTCGGTACCGGAAGTTCTCGCTCCCTCGTTTCTCCCCCGTTTCGTTTCACGTCGTAAAGACTTTGCGCTCTCCCGAACGCTATAATTCCCGTGTAATTGCCGGATCGACGTGGATCGAGGAAAAAGAGAAAGAAAAAACAAATTTCGGATAATCGAGCAGGACGAATCGAAATATTTGTCAATTCATTTTAATCTTGAAACCAATTTAATCAACACACAAATTCCGGTAAATAAGCGGAAAAAAGTATAATTCCTACGATAAAAACACTCCGTAATATTATAGATTTTATTTCATTATTACATCATTATTAATTTAAAATTTTTATGTGTCCAAAAATAGACACGAATAGTTTAGAAATTGATTTTTGATCTATGGAAATTCGAAATATTGGTGATTAAATTTGTCCACATTTTGAATAAAATATTTAAAATAATGAAGAAAAGTATTTGAAATTTAACTAAAAATAGAAAAAAGATGGCTGCAAGACATCACAGAATTGGAATCGGTCACGGGTCGCGATAGAAACGATTGGAATCGTTTAGCATTCGATAACTTCGAGTCCGCATAGGTTAAATAGGGACAGTTCTTACATAATTATCTTCAGCAATTGACGTCACTAACTCCAATATTCTAATTCCCGATATTTCCGTCATTGCGTTTATTTTTTTCTGATATAAATGTTCGATTCGCGCATTTCCCTCGAACACGTGGCTTTTCAATTGACCATCCTTTGATTTACATTTTAAATGATTTAACTAAAAATAAACCTCTAATAATTAAAAATTATTGTCCAAATAAAAAACAAGAACTACGAGTGAGAGAGATTAAAAATAAAAATAAGAAAATAAAAGAAATTAAAGGGAGATAAAAATAATCATTTTATTATTATCTCCCTTGTCTCCAGTGTCCTCGGCGGATGTTTTAAAAATATATACGGGATCGCGCGTGTGTGCGAACCGAACGTCAAAGGTCCTCGCCGACATGGGAGAAGATCAAAAACGCTGGAATAAATCGAAGACGAATATGCGTAAAAAAGAAGAAAAATGAAGAAGAAAAAAACTTAAATGTATACAGATATGGAACGGAGCGAATTTGTGTGGCAAGACCGCGGGAGGCAAAAAGCTGGCGCGAGCTCTCTCACACGATGAGATCGGATCCTCGCGGAACGTACCGAGCCTCGTTGGGCCCTGATTTACGACAGTCTCTCCTTTTTTCCTTCTCCCGAGCTCCTCCGTTTTTTTTTTCTAGAGATATAAAAAGACGAAGAGAAGATCTTACGGTATATATCGCATATCAAATGGCATATGTGGTTGTAAAAGAAGGAGATGAGAATAAGAGCGTGCGAGCGAGGAAGAAACGGCGGCCGAAGGGCTTAATTAGAGGGCCACACAACCCCCGAGGGCGCTGGCTCTCGAGGAGAGCGAGAGCGCGAGGCATAATACAGAGTGTCTGAGAATTCGACGATGCGAATAAGAAATCTAGAATCCTTGCGAAATTTCACATAAAAAAGTCCTGACGCACTTCTCGATCCGACGCACCGTTGACGAGATATCGAGCGAAAGGCGAGGGCCAATCAGACGCTTACGCGTGGAGCTCGCTGATTGGTCTCGCTTGAATCGTCGATATCTCGCGACTGGGGCGTCGGATCGAAAAACTTCCAAAGAACTTTCGTCTCAGAATGTTCTCGCGAATTCGTTCCCTCGCTGCCGATGTTCACTTCTGAGACGCCCGGTATATATACGTGTTTGTATATTTTTTTCCGCGCGTTCGTGTATATATACGTATGTTTTCGTGTATATATAGCCCTGGGAGGGAAAATGGGGAGGAAGGAGGAGAGAGAGCTCGTTCAGCAACTCCTTCTCACGATTGAGTCATCCGGCTGAGTATATACAGTCAGGACCACCTGGCGAGGAAGAGCCCGGCGATCTATCTAACGATACCACGCATCATCCTTTTGCCGCCCGTCCCGCCTACCTGCGTCTTTATTTTTCCTTCCTCCTTTTTTTCTTCTCTTGTTATTCCTTTTATCTCTCTCTGTTGCCTCCTTTCTCTCCTTTTTTCCTCACAAAACTTTTTCTCGACTTCCAGCTCGCCGATAACGAGAGCGTAAATAGATTGCTCTCGAAATCTTATTCAATTTTGATTTAAATATTCTTTTGTAATATTTAGACACATCGAGTTCTCGGAATTCATTTCAACATAATATTTTTATGTAAGATTTCCTTTACATTGTAATTCATTCCTTCAAAAAATGTTGTTTATTACTGATCAAATATTTTTCAACATTTATACACAAAAGCTCGTTCATATTTTTAGATAAAATCTTTAAATTGTTGTTGGACCTTTGAAAATACTGTTCCGATTTTTTATCATTGATTCTAGTATTCAAGAAGAATCCCTTAAAGTCTTGAAAAATGGAATAGCATTCCTTGTACACTAAAGTAAAAAAGAGAAAACGATGAAAATTCAATTTTCAGTAGTACGAGTCAACGTTCGGTCAGGCGTTCTTAAAGTTTCGCTTAACAACCGGAATCTCATCCGGATAAACTGTCCAACCTTTTTCACCCCATTTTTTAAATCAGGGTTAAGTTCTCACGGGAAAATGATTCGGGTTTCAACTGAAAAGAAGGGCAACGGCTCAAAATGAGAAGAGAATTAAATGAACTATAAAAGGCGCACGACTCGATACACGGACGTAAATACAGAAATATAAACTTGAGATCGGGAACGATCGAGAGAGCGCGTTTTTATATTTAATACTTATGTACGGAGGTGCATATAGAGGCGTAAGTGCACGTATATAAAGGAGATTTACAGATTGCACACCTGTGCGTTGCCGCGAGCATAGAGCCGAGGAAAAGACCTCACCTGTCGAGCAACCGGTCCCCATTGACTTTTTCTTTATTCAACCCTTTCCTTCCCCCACCTATCAGCCATTTTATTTATTTCTCTCTTTTGTTTTCTCTCTCCAGTGCAATTTTTTACCTTCTATCGTGTTCTTTCTCTCTCTCTCTCTCTCTCTCTCTCAGTCTCCAGAAAATTCACTCCTTACAATTTTTTCATTCTGCAAAGTTACACTTTCGAGTCACAAATTGCTTAGCTCAAATTGTTGAATTTTGCTTTTAAGATTTGTTTTATTAGATGTATAACTTAAACAAACGTTTGTCTTTCATCTCACATTGCATGATTTTTCATACTGAATTCCGATTCATATAAAATTTTCTTTAAAACATTTTATCGAACACAATAATTTGTTAGAGATGAAACATCAAATACAAACTTTGTAATATTTTCTGGTCGTTTGTTGTTTACTCTCCCTTTTTTTGGAACTCTCTCGAGTCTCCAGAAAATTCACTCCTTACAATTTTCCATTCTGCAAAGTTACACTTTCATGTCACAAATTATTTGGCTCAAATTGTTAAATTTTGTTTTTTAAAGATCTATTTTATTAGGTGTACGACTTAAACAAACATTTGTATGTCTTTCGTTTTACATTGCATGATTTTTCATACTCAACCCGATTAAAATACAATTTTCTTTAAAATATTTTATCGAATACAATAATTTGTTAGAGATGAAACATCGAATACAAACTTTGTAATATTTTCTGGTTTTTTGTTGTTTACTGTCTCTCTTTGGAACTCTCTCGTATCGTATTTGTATTAAAATATAAAACAAGAGAACCCGCAAACTCCTTTCTCCTCTTTAAACGTGTACACGAGATACGCCGGGACGATAAGAGCGCCGGTAGAGAGAGACCGAGATATCTTCAGTACTATATTTCACGTGCACAAACGTGACCGGAGTTTTACAGCTCCTTACCGCGAATATTATTATATTCGCGAGTGGATATTTTTGTACACCCTTTCTCGTCTTTCTCACGCGCATATCCTTCGTCTAAATATAGAACGAGCACAACTATTCTCAATGGAATTTCGCCCTATACTTTCCATTTACTTCAACGACTTGTTGCACATTTTTCTTTAATTTTTTACAAGATTCATACGCCAAATTATTTACTCTTTCTTGTCATTTTTATAAATAGATTTTGCCAACTTTTTTTAGAATATTTGTTGAGTAAAGAAATTTAATTTATTTGCCAAATATTATGTTGAACATAAAATAATTTCCATCAAATTTTTGTTTATATTCTTTGAATTTAAATTTATGATTTAAAATGTATTTTCGGTTATTCCTTTCATCATTACATTTTTTAGATCCGAGCAATCTAAAAATTATAGAATGTTTTCTGTACTTTTGCCGAAGCCCGATTTAAAGAAGAATTCGTCAATTGGGAATACCGTGCGGGCAATTATCCTTGGAGAAATTTGAAAAAAGTATCGGAGGATCTTACGGGCACCTCAATTCATTCCCGACACGCGCGCCTTGTGAGATCAAGTCACAAACGTGATCACGTACACGCGAAAAAGAGAGAAAAAAAGTAAGAAAAGGAAAAAGAGAAGAGCGAAAAAAAATGTTCTCGTGTGTATCGGCCGCCTTCTGAGAAATAAGCTCGATCCGAACACGTCCGAGGAACGCTCGAGATAAAAAGGACCAAAAACGGCGACCAACAGAGATAGAAAGAGGGAGAGAGCGAGAGAGAGGAAAAAAAGAAAGAGAAATCTCCGAGGTGGCACGATTGCGCGAGACCGCAAAGATCCACGTGTTTTCTGAATTTTTATTTTCCCTTTTCATTCTTTTTTAACTCCCTTTTTGCTCCTTTTCATTCGCGTATACGATGAGAATAAAGACTCGCGAAAAGCGGACGAAATTTTAACGATCTCGGGCACTCACGGCAAATTATCGCCCTCGAGCCAATTATTCGTATTTTTGGCGTTCGTGCGCGCTCAAACACAAGGGGATCGGTAACACACGCCCGGTATCGTTATGGCCACTGAGTCATCTTCCCGGCTCTTTTTTTCGGCCTTCTCCTTCCTCCTCTCGAATTCGATTTTCTCAAAGAAACCGAACCTGGCCCGGAGGGCGTTCCTGCGACATACGTGGGGTCTCTCACGTATCCTGGCCACCAAACAACACATACGCGATAAATATAATATACGCACAAGTTATCGAGAAAAGGGGAAAAATATTTTTTATACTTTATTTTTTGTCATATTTTTCATTATTTTTAGATTTGATTAAAAACGTCGATAAAGCGAAAAATATTTCAGCTTTGAAATTTTGTTTCAAATCCTTATCAATTATGCAAATTTTCGATAATAATTTTTTTCGTTTGACGAGATACTTGAATGAAATTTGAATATAAATTGTGGGAAAAAAATGGAATATACTTCGAAAATATCGAAACTCCCAAGATTTTTTTGCTTTCTCCTTATTTATGGTTGAAACCCGAGGAATTAACAAGTGCAGAGTGATTGCGAGGGAAGAAGGTTGTCAGAAAGAGGAGAAGTCGTTTCGCGAGAGAGAGGCCGGGTCGCGCGCGATATCGTTGCAAAAAATTCTGGGAATTGGGTACACGGCAGAAACCGTTGCTAAAAATAAAATCCCACCCGGGAGCGACGATTATGTGTGCAGTCGAAAAATAAGGAGGCAGGAGAAAAATAAAAGGAGAAGGAGAAGGAGGAAAAAAGGACGATAGGACGAAACCTGAAAGAAGAGTGGCGAGATTCGTGCACATCTTTACATTACTCTATACGCTTTCTATTTTTCATTTCGCAGCGACTAAAGAATCAAATTCAAAAAAATTGTTTCAAAAACCAAAAATCTAGATTCTAGACGAAATTTCAAGTCGAAAAGTCTTTGAGCGCACTTCAATCCGATGCGTCAGTGAAGAGATAACGAGCCTAAGGCGCGGTCCAATCGGACGCGTACACGTGGGGCTCCCTGATTGGCTAACCAAAATTGTCAATATCTCGTGACTGATGCGTCGGATCAAAAAATTTACAAAGACTTTTTGTCTCAAAATTTCCTCGAGAATCCGTTCGTACACCGCCTGGCCTCTATTTCTGAAGCAGCCAGTATAACGACGCCAGGATTATAAGCACGTGAAACGGAATTGGAGAGAGAAGAGATAAAGATAAAAAGGACGAGTGGAAGGAGGCTGCCGGGATGGCCAGTGGTTAATGAAGTTGTCGGTTGAGGACGTTTACAGCTGTGGGGGACCTACCTGCGTGTGGTCCATTCAGCACACCAGGCAAGCCCGCCCGAGCAACAGGTTGCACACGAACGAACCAACACGTTTGCAAACTCATCTCCTCTTCTTCTCTCTCTATCTTTCTTCTGTCCTTCGACGCTCAAAGACTGGTTAGAACTCGCGCTTTACATCTCGCTGACTTTGCGGTGTTTGCTCATCAACTTTTTTTCCTCCCTCTTTCATCTTCCTTCATCTTTACAGCCAACTTTCGTAATTGAACTCCTACGCTCATCATTCTCTCGAGATTTAAATTAATTTTTTGATATGCTCTTTTATTAAGAAGAAAATTGATACATTTTATCAAATTTGTAACAATTTCATGTTGATGATCATCAATACATTGATGATTTGTTCACTTTTATAGTTAGAAAATGTCGAATTAATTATAGATGATTTATTCTTTTGCAGATGTTGCATCGCCAGCAGACCTCGTCATTCTTGAGGTACAACAACTGCAACAGCAGAGCGAACAGCAACAGCTCGAAAAGGATAATCAGTTCGTCGAGCGATTACCCGTCAACGTTATCGATAATAACGAGGCGGGTAACTCCGATTCGGGGCTCGAGGAACTCATCGATCGCGAGTAACTCCGTAAATTCGATGAGATGCGGAACGACGACGTATCAGAGTACGCAAAGCTCCGTTTCCTCGTGTCCCGTTCTGCTCTCCGTACTCGCATGGTCCGTCACGCTTCTACTGATCTCCTCCTGTCTCGGGATCGCCGATGCCGGTGTCCTCATGGGACATCCTCTCGGCAAGAGGTCCTTCATGCAGTTACAATGTAAAGGAATCTACGACAAGAGCATCTTCGCTCGTTTGGACCGCATCTGCGAGGACTGTTACAATCTCTTCCGCGAGCCAACTCTTCACACGCTATGCAGGTAAACTCAAGCGGCTCTTTACTCCTTTTCCAAGTGAAAAGATTTCGACCTGACGAAAAAAATCGCTTCGAGAATTAAGGTGGCTGTCTAGTAAATCAAAAAACTTAAAAAATGGAAAAAACGCGGAGGTGTTATTTAAGTAGAATTAGACAATCTCGCTAAATTTTAGGGTCGCGTATCGGGCAAATTATTGCAAACGAGCTAATTAAAAATTCGGATCTTAACATTGCTCTTATGGGTATACGCAGGATTTTCACCGGATATGATATAATATCTTTAAAAAAAATGTAAGATCTTATTAAATATTAAACTACTGGAAGATAAAATCCTAAGCTTTTCAATGGTATCAAAAAAATTGGACCTTACCAGGGATTTTTTTTTCACAAATTTAATTAGAAGGTTATGGTACGTACAGATTTCGGAAATAACATGGCTGTAGTCTGCTCGAGCGAACACGGCTGACGTCATTACTTGAGATTTGAATGTCCTTATTTTTATTATCAACCGAAGCAAATGTTTTCATCTTCGAATAACATTTTTTTTTGTAAAACCTGTCTTTTTTCGCCTTTTGTATGGGGAGCAGGATATTTTCATTGTATTTTCATTTTCCTGTGACTACACGATTTTGACGGCGCGTATAGGTTAGGAGTG
>JAPYYX010001590.1:0-31834 GCA_030522605.1 Cremastinae sp. B BG-2022a | reverse complement strand
ATTGTTCTTAAGGATGTATGTAGAAAAATCGTGGTACTTAAACTTTTAAAGAATTTAAAATCTACTATAGAGTTTATCATCCTGAATCGATTGAAAAAATAAAAAAGTAGGGTTACCGATAATTGTAAAGAGATATTGAAGAATGAAACTCTCATTTAATCCCTTGTTATTTCAACGGGAAGTGGATCAGATTGTAACGATTTGCAAAAATTTTACACATTAGAGAGTTCAAAAATAGCCAAAAAATTTATTTTCCGTAACTTTATCATTTTTGCTATGTATTTATTTAAAAAAAACTAATGTCACCGACTTCGTTGTGGAAATATTTGTGTTTAATTTTTACGCGTCAGTACAACATTCCGGATAGCCCTATCTAACATAGTATATCGATGTTAAACTCGGTAACGAATAGAGTCAAATTTCGTCCCAATTTCATTTTACGTATTAATTAATTATGAATAATGATAATATTCTTTAATCGAAAATCACAAAAAAGACGAAAAAAATTATTGCTCTTGAAATTTCAACGTCGGAATTAAATTGAAAAATCAAATAGATGTACTGCGGAATTGACTCTACATACATCCTTAAATTCATTTTCTCATTCTTTTGTTCTATATTTATTAATTTGGAAAAAAGTGTTTCTTAAATATTTTTTAGCTAAACATTTTAAATTAGTTTCTCGAAATTTATTGTATCAAAATGTGTGTTTTTTTATTCACAGAAATAAAACATTTTTCTTTTACTTTATATTTGAAGCAAAACTCAATATTTACCTGATTTTTCAAGTGTCTCCCCAACTTAAGTATATCGAGTTTTATTTTCATATCATTTCATAATTTCATAATCAAATATTTCATTGTATTTAAAAAAAATACAAACATTACATTATCCCTTCTCTGAAACCTCATTTTACCCAAAAGCCTTTTTTACTTAAGAAATTGAACATTCCTCTATTTACTTTCTATTTATAGCAACAATCAATATTTACCTAATTTTTGAAAATTTTCCCCAACTTGTACGTCGAGTTTGACAAGGTCATTATCGACCGAGTCACGAATCATACCTAGGTTTGGTTTGTTTATCCACCGTTTTCGTATTCATCGTGATAAATTTATTTTCCTTTTAGAAAAATGAATAAACAGTCTATGAAAATGTTGACTTTATCTTTAGATCAAAAACGTCATTCTTATTTTCTCGATTCATCATCAGGCACATGGTGACAATGACAATCGAATCATTCTTTTTTCTACATTTATAACACATATAGAGCACGACACAGGCGCGCTCGCGACTCCAGTATAAACGCAGTCTACAACTGGCTCTGCTCGAGTACGTAATTCCGTGTGCGTAAGATGCATCCATCACCTCGAAACGGTCATTAATCATAAAAATAACAATAATAGTCCAATTAATCGCAATAATTGTTGCTTCAAACTGTTCGGAACGATAAAACGTGATTTCCCCTTCGAATCGTGTGATAAACTGATACAGTGATGACGAAAGTGGATCGTGTTGTGTAGAGAAAAAAATATATCAACGAGCCCCCGTGTGTCAATGTGAACTAAATCAGCTGTTTTCAAAATGTCAAACTTGAAAAATATTACGTGAGTATCCTTACACTCGTAATTCGATTTGGACTTTTTTTGCGTCGAGACAGTCTTTTCCTCTTCGTTGTACTTTCTACGCGTCCACTCTGTTCAATCTAACCTCAAACTGGAGCAACTCTGTTTATGGGCGTTTCAACCAATTATTGTTCATTAATAAAATTCTGGATTTTAAAAGTTTAGATAGTGAATGTTTTTTTTACAATTTCGTGTAATTATGCGTGTTAGAAATTTTTATTTAGTTTTGTCGATAGTTGAGGAGAAATGTAATTATGCTTGGAGTTGTAAATAATTTCATTTATTAATTAATAGTACGAAATAATTGAACATCTCAATCATTTTTTGTGTATAGTTTTTAAGGCCTGTAAAATTTTTTTATATTCTTTCTAAACTGTAGAGAAGTTTTTTTAGGTTTTTATTCTACCATCTTAAAAATAGAATTCTCCAATGCAGTACAAAACTTTTAGGAAAAGATCATTTTGAGCTTTTTGACTTTTTTTTTCTTGTAAATATTTTATATTAATTACCTCGTCTTATTCACAAGAAAAATTAATTTTAGCTTTATAATTTGTAATAGATATTTGCTATCAACAAAAATTATTCCATTTTGTTTTTGTGCTGTAAACAATAATAAATATTTTTTTCATTCCCAAGTCTATTTTGTAAAACCCTAGAAATAAAATATTAATAAATTAATAATTAATATTAATTTTACTGAATTAAAATTTTGTATTTTCTTCAGGAATACGACCATGAGCGATATAAACGCAACGACGGTGATTCCGGTCACGAATATTCTGCGCGAAGTGAAAAAGGTTACGACGGAAATGACGAAACTCTTCGTAAACGCGACGACGAAGGCGACAACAGTGAAAACGACGACGACGACGACAACAACAACAACAACACCAACACCGGTAACAACAATAACAACAACAGTGGAGCCTTACACGGAAGCGACGACAATGGCAGCGCAAACGACGCGTTTGTCATTGAATTTGACGAAAACGTCAACAGCGTCGAGTATCGTAAATACAACGAGTAAAATGTGCAGTAGTACGACTACCGTCGACCCTTTCGACGAATTTGGACCGCCTGAGGGTGTCGAATATATTTTCGTCCCTCTCGGTGTTATGATTTTCGTCATCGTTCTCTCAGCTGTGGTAAGACGCGAATTTCGAACTCTTTCAACTTTAATCCTACAAATAAATCTTCTTTGACGTATTTTAGAATTGAATATGACGTTGAAATTCATAAATAAAAAATAATGAAATAAGTAAAATAATTTTTAAAAAATTTATGCGTAAACACAAACATTTTTTAAAATTATTTTTATTTTATTTCATACTGAAAATATAAAAATATACTTTTACTTGCAATTATTTATCGCAGGTGTTGATAATTTCCCGACGACGAAAATTGGAACGGTTGAGGCACAGACTAATGCCCTTGTACAATTTCGATCCTGGCGAGGAAGGCGAAGATGACTGGGAAACGGAGCTCCTGGACGAAGGATTCGGCAACCGACAGAGAAGAGTATACATTAAAAATTCGCCATCCCCAGGAACATTGGCTACGTCGTGAATAACGGTAGAATTGAATTTTTTCGTTGCAGCAGCGATATCAATCGATCGACAGCGAGGAAAACGCGGAGCTGTTTGGACCTCACTGACAGGAGCCAAAAGAGGGCTTTCAACCGGTCGTCACGCCAATCTCGACCAACGACGATCTCATCTGAAGCCCTCTTACAATTTGCCCTGAACCTATATGAGCAATCGCGAGGATCCAACTTCGCCGAATTTAACAAATCCGCGTTCAGACGAGCGACTCGTCCTGCGAAGAAAAAAAAACAGCTAATTTCATTTTGTCAAAGTATTTCGAGCCTGAGAGGCGCACAAAAATTCAAGCATTTTTTTTCAAACTGAATTGAGAGGAAGATCGATCGATCTTTTTACACAATTTATCCATGTGGATAACGTTTTATTGACCAAAAATTTTTTCAGTCAGTTACAAGATTTTTTATAATTCTCGGTTACTTTCTGTATATATATATTTTTTTTATTTTGGACCTCGCTGTCATTCAGCGTTTTTGAGATTTTCGTGAAAAATATCGTCGAGGCGAAAGTCATTGGTAAAAATCCCAAAGCACGTTTTTCTTTGACAATAGATAATATTTGGAAAAAAGAGTTGCAAGTTCGTGAAAAAAAATTCAAGAGCAACGAGTAATTCTAATTTTCTTCAAAATATCAATTATCTCGGACGAACGTGGAATTTTGGGTGTCTTGCACTCGACTTGAACATCCCAAAGAATGTACTTATTACGGTTATTTACACCTGACCTAAATGATCTCAATATTTTTTTCCTACTGTACAAATCAAGGCAGCTAAAAATTAGTCATGAATACGATAATCAAGAATTTTATTACCTTTGCTAATTTATTTACAAATATGACAATTTAAAAACAAATTAAAATGTGATGAAAATGTCCTAATATTTATCGGTCCTAATTTGAAAGAATTAAATCAGCAAGAAAATTAAAATGTATCAATCGCACTGACAGCTCCGTATAATAGAGTCTCAGACTTATTCAACCAGTCCTTGAAGCAAAGTGGATTTAAAATATACGTACGAGTTACGAATAAATTTTATCAGTATAACGAGATCAGAGTTAAACGCCGTAATGTTCGGTAGAATCGGAAATGAAGAATTTAAAGTTTAGAATTCTGCTCGACAAAAAAACATTTTTTTTTGTGTCCCAAATAATTTTACGCTTTCAAGGCTCCTGGCGAAATTCAAAGTATTTTTGTGTCTTCCACGCGAACAAAATACAGTATTTCAAAAATAAAAAAAGAACGGCGCCGAGATAATTTGCTTTGAGAAATGTTTGTCGTTAGAATTGTATCGACGATAATCTGAATTTTGTCTTATGATTTCATGATCTAATCGTACACTAGCACCAATGCCTGATAACGAGTGTTAAATTATCGATTCAAGTACCAATTCAGATTAGAAATAAACTAGTCATTATCCCAGTAGCAATTATATTTTACGTAATTCGATACGTATGCGAAATTGTACAAAACTCACCGAACGTGGTCTATTCTCTACTAATAATTTGTAAATTTATTTATTCCTCTAAGTAAATAAGGAAAATGCTTATCGTGAAGTAAACTCTTCGTTGCTCTGTCAAGGAATAAACGAGGCTAAGACTCATTATTGCATTTTTATCGAATTTTCGTTTATTTATTTTATTTTCTCGGTGCACACAAATTTGCACCGCACATTGATGAAATGAACAACGATTTAAAAGATGTAAATAAAATTTTATCAATCGCGAATCGATCTTAAAACTGATGTAAAGATGTTCGAAGGGACATCACTGATTAAACTACCGTCCATTCTGCGGGAATAATAATGTAAATATCGCGATATCATCTTCACAAGTTGTAATTAGAAATTTGCGAAATTTTAAAAATTCGCAAGATTTATATCGTCCGTTGAATAATCGCTGTTTCTCTTTTTTGGCTCACTAATATTTTTAGCACCGTTTCAATTTTCATCCAGGCTAAAAAATAATATTGTAAATGTCGAGGCTAAGTGAATTAAATTGCGAGAAAAAATGATAATGATTGAGAGGCGAAATTATTATTTAATGCTATAACAGGCAGCTTAATTATTTTTTCTACGATTCGAATCTAAAGAGATGCAATATTTTATGATTCTGTGCTCCGATGACCAGACTTGAGAATTCACTGGGAGGAGAATAACTATATAAATAAATAAAATAAAGAACGAGATATTCAGATTAAAATACTGGTCATCGGATCACCGCCAAAGTGTTGCAGAAAATGACAATCTGTTGTGTCAATTGCATTAATCCATAACTCGAGAACATTTATTTAGCCTGTAAGATTGCAAAAATAAGTAAATCTACGTTAAAATGAATATTTACAAAGCATCAGAACAAACTAGATTAATTCGATTTTTAAAAAAATGTAAAAATCGTTTTCAAAAGGCAATCGCTATTTTTTAAGTTTGCTCTCGAAATGAACAAATTCATTCAAATGCAATATACGTGTATTTACGATATTAGAAATGTTAGAGAAATTGTAATGATTTTTTTAAAATCCGATTTATGATCAATGTGAATTAGAGCCTGATTATAGAATGCAATTTTCGCATCCCCACTCAATCCGAGTGGATCCATTGATCGTAATTACTTTGCATTTTGAAAAAAAAATATTCTGCATCATAAAATACGAACCGCACCGCGTACAATCATCAATAAATAAGTAATAATTATACATTTGCCAGTCTTTAAGGATTAATTAGAAAAATGTATTATATCGACTCTCTCTCTCAATTTGCAATAACGTTTCATCAATGTGATGTTAAAGCTAAGATTACGAACGATTTCGATGTGATAGAGTTACGTGTAAGACCAAGAAAAAAATGTAAACGAAGAAATTTCAACATCGGGTGAAGATGAAATTTATGAATGATTAATTCATAGAGTCCAATAAACTTTATCATTCTTAAAATATATTTACTACTAAATATATTTATTATTGTATCTTTTTATCTATTTTTGCAAAATTTTTACCAAAATGGACTAATTTATTTTTTACAATTATGTTTCATTAATTATTTTATTTAACTGGAAAGAGAAATTATGATAATTTAGGATAAACGAATTTTTGGAATTCATGAATTTTTGATGTTTACTTTTAAGATATTCCAAATGCTCCCGAAGCCCCAACGCGTCCGTTATCGATCGAATGCTAGAGAGGGAATGTCCATCGTTTTAACGAGAGCAAGGGTAATGGAACAATTTACTGGCCTAGGAAACGTGTGCGCTCAATTGGGGTGAGCTCGCGATTTCGTGTACGCGACAACGAACTCGACGCCAGAGACATCTGTACTGTACTGTCCAGTCGTGTAAAAATAATTGATTGAATTTGCATATAGTTCAAAATCTACACGATTTTTTAAGGATTTGCATTTTTTTCTTTTTTCAAGCTCGGAGTCATATTTGATAGAAAAATTGTATCAAGCAAAATTCAAAATAACTATGCTGAATATAAATTTAATATTTTTAAATATTTTTTTTCTGGAATTTTTACCAATTTCATTTTTTTCTGGACCACTCAAAAATTTGGTCAATTTCTGTGATTTCTTTTGTACATTTCTATACATATTTATTGTAAGTTTTTTGGAATATTGTCTACAATAATCTCTTTGAAAAAAACAAAACAAAAAGAATAATACTAAGCGAATATTTCATGTATTTGATGAAAAGGTTTTGAATTTAACTCGTTGCAAATTTTCCAATGTGATTTTTCTTCCGAGTACTGAAAAATTAAGTAGTCTCTTATAATTTCTTTTCAAGCATTTTCCCTACATTACCTGTATTTATTTTTTGGCAAAATGGGATCAACAAGTTTCTTGAATTTCTGAAATAATCAGCTGATGTTGCATTGGAACAATTTGAAAAAAAAAATCCTCACCCTGAAATAAAATTCCTGACATTTTTCATCTTGGGATTAAAAAAGTACTTACTCATCAGCATCTAGTGAAAAATAGCTCAGCATGTATTAAGCTTGAGTTACCAAGTTGGCCTTCGGATGTTTTTGTTCCTGCGTGCTAGAGAAACATTTTACAATTAAAATTTGATTCGGTGGACATACAATTCAAATGCTTGTATCAATAAAAACATGAAAATGTCAGTGTGAAGAATTTCAGTTTTTTAGATCTTCAGAATTCAACATGAATTATTTATAAAATTCAAAAAAAAAATTGTATAACTGAATTTGACTTGATAATGAGGATTTTGTATTTTCAGTAAATCTGACATGTAATTTTTCTCAAATGGAGACAAATGACAGTTCTATTTCTATAAATTAACGAGATGTAATTGTGTAAATTAATACGATTATCGGAAAAATGAAACAGAGGTTATGTTGTTGATGTAAAGCGCGAGCTACCGGCGTGGCCGTCCAAAGAGAGGGAGGGAAATTGACGAAAGCAGAGAGAAAATACACTCGGTGACTCGGTTCGTCAAAAAACCGTCGAGGAACAAGGTCGCGAAAGGATCATCTGACCTTTGATATTTAATTTTTCTTCCCACAGAATTTGTCGAAACGAAGAATTTCGTTCTATTTTCTCACAAGCATATACAAGAATTAAATGATAACTAAAAGTTATGTACCAATTTGAAGCCAAGAAGCATTTGAAGCTACGATAAGGGCAAAAGGAAAAATGATTCTAAAATTTCAAATTGTATATTTTTTATGGGAAGCTTCGTGTGCGAATTTTGTCTATGGGACATTATTATTCAATTTTATGGAATTGAGAGATATTTTTTCATTAAAAAATCTTACATTAGGATACAAATATGAGGAAGGAATCGTAAAATTTCGTAAAAACAAATTTTAATATTTTTCGCAAGTGAATTTATATTTTGTCTCGTTCCGTGCGACATTTTATTTCATAATATCAACGACGCCAGCGACAGAGCGGGCTTAGTGACGGTTTGTCGTAGTAAAAATGATGGCGCTGCGTCGACGGAGACGCCGCGAGGCTCGGGCGCTTTACCGGCGGTTGAGGACGACTCTACTGCAAAAGCAGCCGCCGCTTTGTCCGGAGAACGCGCGCGCACGTCGCACACATCGTACCGCGACCACGCATCGGCTCTCTTTGCCCAGCGCAGGACAGCCAGACAGAAGGAACCCCTGGAGTGAGAATTACAAGAAGAACGTTCAGCGTTTGCAAAAAGAATCCCAATAAGTAAGTAAAATTTATCACAAAAACGACGCGTACGAATAAATTTTTTCCGTGAATGGCCGCGCGGCGATTCTCGCGTAACGCTCTTTCCCGCTCATCACGTTTTTTCATTCCAACTCTGCACGCGTAATTTTAAAATTATTTTTCTCTCCCTCGATCCGCACTGACTAAATTAATTTTCGTATTTAATTCGGGAGTGCTCCGTGTGCGCGAGTGTTTTTCTACCAAGCACGCGACGAGTGTTTTATCGTGAATTGCGCCCATCGAGAGACACGCTCACTCTATTTTTCTCATCGATAATCATTTTATTTTGTTGAAAATTGTATTTTTTCATGACAAAATTTATACCGGAGTATCCATATTTTTTTTCATCTCAAAAGCCCGGGAAACATCGTATTTTGGTACGTTACTTTCAGAGATTATTGAAGGTATACGATATGCGATCGTATACACAAGCATACACACGTATATATTTTTGTCTGCTCTGTCGGTTTATCGTGTAGTGTGCGCCCGCGTCTTTCCCGACAGTTCGTTATCTCGACGCCGTTGTGTAAAATCGCGCGGGCAAGCCAACCATACGTACTCCGTGAGACGTCAGCTCAACACTCGTTTTCTCTTAATATTATTTCGGTATAGTCCGAAAATTTTTTTATTTCCGGTAAGACATCGTCATTCGTATTTTATTTTCTATTTTTTTCGAGCATCCTTTTTGTCAGTTTGTATATTTTAAGTCCTAGTTATATCGAACGTGCTACGTCGATTTTGTTGCGGGATCATGGCGTCGTGACGCTCAGCTACCCCAACCCCCGCCCCCTTCTCATCGCCAAGCGGTCGCCAATTTATCGAACATACAACATTCGACATACTTTTCATTAATTCCTGCCATCATACGATTTTTTTCTTATTTTTTGAGATTATTTTTTTACGATTTTCTGTGAAGAATGTGTTATATATCGAATTCGTTGGGTGTTGTATTTCGCATCGTGTTTATTCGGGCGAATTCGTCAGTGGCGTCGTTGACGGATGAAGACGCCGACGACACCCGTGTTTCGGTCGCTACGCGGGCAACGCGCCGGTTTTCGCATTTGATTAGTATTTCGAATATTTATTTTAAAATATACTTTTTTGGTATATTTATCTTAAAAATCATCGATTTGCGGGTTTGTTGTTCCAAATTGATTTAATTTCGTTCCACATACAGCATTTCGCAAAGCAAAAATATCGGCGTTGGAGTGGCGACGCCACTGTCGCCGGCTCCTCGCACCGGCCAAACGTGTCAGTTGACTTTGAAAATGGCGGGTTTTTCTCTCGTACTCGCGCTTCTCGCGACTCAATATTCGAAACAAAAAATTTTTTTTTACGCCCCTCTTTATTAATTAATTCAAGATTCATTGGTATCAAATTGATCACATTAAATCGACAAATTTTAGAGTAAAATTCCTACCTCGTATTAAAATAATTCAATTTTTCATATATTTTTAATAACATATGAACTACAGGAGCAGAACATTTTCATTGCATTTTTCAATACATACAACCCACTTTCGTGTATCCGACTCCAAAAAAAAAAAAAAAAAAAATTCACAAACAAGAAAAAATAAATCAGAATATTTTGATGCTCCGAAATTTTCTTTGTATTTTTTGCTCCGGGCTTTTTTGCTCACGCAAAAAAAAACTGTCGCAACTTTTTTTCTCAATAACGAGGGGGACCAAAATAATATTTTTTTTTATTCGCAACTTTCGTTGGGGACCATGTCGCAGCGTGTATATCGTTGTCTCGCTCATAATGGCGGGAAGCGAGCGCTGCTCAACGGTCGCTTTACCAGCTACGCGCGAAGAAGCATGGCTACCGGCCAAGCGAGAGGGATGAGGTGTCCCGCGCCCCACTTTGACTCCGTCAGCTTTGGCCCCTCTATTACCTGCTGCGCGCTTCGTCGCCGGCGTAACTGAATAAATTGATTGGTTGGACGCGAATACCAGCGAAGGGGAGGGAGCAGTATAGAAATTGCAAACGCGGAATCGTCGGTCCAGACGAAGATCTTATTGAGATCGAAAGCGTGCCTCGATTTTGGAATGTACAAAAATTTGTGTACTCTTTCGTTACTCCGTCAGTTCGCGAAAAAAAATAATTAGGTATTGCTCCGTCGGTACAGACAACAATCAATTCGGAGTAAACAATTGAAAATTTGTTTCTTTTTATTTTTTCGTCTAAAAATCAATAACGGTCGCGTGTAGTTAAAAATTTTTTTTATTTCTTGCATCTTGATCATCGAGGTCTCAGTGGTGGGGATCACGATCGAGGCGGCGCGCGCTCTCCCGCCATCGAAATAAAAAACGCGCGCAACCCGTGATTCGATGCAGGAAAATATGCTAAATAAAGAAAAAAGTTTCGAGAGCACAATTTTTCTCGCATTCTCTTTTTATCAACGTTTCTTCGTTTCCACCATTTTTTACTACTAATTAACGTGCATTACTTCATATTTACTTTTAAAGCTCGGGATACGTGAAAAATAATAATTGTTATTTTCAAGCAATAATTTAATATTAAGCAAATTTATATATATTTTAATGTTTTTCCCACAAGATTCTTAAAGAATTAAATTTACGTAATTAAATTTATGGTTAACTTTTCATTTTTTGTCCAAACGTTTGAGAATTATGTAAATAAAAAGAAATAAAGGGCAATGATTTATTTGTTAAAAATTGTTTTTTTTTTTTCAGTTTTGTTGAGACAAAACCTTTATCAAATATGTCTGACGACGGGTCACCTGTGGTTGAGGAACAAAAGAAAAAGCGTGGACGCCCAGCGAAGAATGCTGAGAAAAACGCAGACAAGGTAGTCAAGGAAAAAGATTCACCAAGTGTCAAAGAACCGAAGAAGCGAGGGAGACAGCCAGCTGAGAAAAATAATAGTGTTTCACGTCCACCAAAGTCTGATGATGATGAGGCACCAGCGCCTGTCAAACGAGGACGAGGAAGGCCTAAAGGTTCCCGTAAAAAGAAGGTAAACTTTGTTCTAAAATGATTTTAATTGTATAAACATTTAAATCTCTTCAACAATCAAACTTGCATTGTAAAAGATACTATAAACTCATTTGTCAAAAAATTAATCTCGAATTATCATTTAGAAACGAAATAACTGAAAATTTTTTCATTTTTTCATAATCTTGTCCAGGCTGCACAAAAAACTAGCCAGCCAGGGCGTGGACGTGGCAGACCCAAGAAGGTTGAGGAGAAGCCCGAAAGTGCTGGTGAAGACGAGGACGAACAAGACGACGACGAGGAGGAGGATGAAAATTGAAAGAGAGACGAGAATATTTGAACAAAAATAATAATAATTGGGGAAGAAGGTGCGCATTGACGATGGACAAACAGATACTAAACCTTAAACGGATAAAAAGACAAATCTTCTCGGAATTGCCGGGACAGCCAGCTACAGGGCTCCAACTACAAATTCGTATATCATAATTTTACGTTTAATTTTTATATTACAGTAAAATAATATTATGACGCGTCAATCTTCTCGTTCTCATCGTCATCGCGTAAAATTTGCTCGTCAATCGCATAATCTTCATATCTCGACGCGAGTTCGGGCGGGATCGCAAGATTTTGTGTGTGTGTTTTTTTTCTTTACCGAAGTCGGGACACATTTCTTCGCAATGATAGATGACCAACAGGATCTCGAAAAAAAAAAGTAGAAAGAAGATGGCATAAGTTTCATTTTTTTTATTTTATAAAGGACGTAAGTTTTTGTATTGCCAGACGAAAAAAATCAATCAAATTAAACCTTTTTTTAAAGTCTACGAAAAAGAAGAACGTGCGACTAAAAATCAATTGTAAAAAACATTCATGTCTCGTTTCAAATCGCCTGTAAAAAAATTTGATTTGGGATTCAATCACTTTTCGGTTCCACCCGTTTCACACCGTAACAAAGACGATCATGGATATATATCGGTTTGCTTCTTTATTTTTATTTTTTATCTACGGATCTAAAAAGTTTGATCTCCCGCGCGGTTTCCTCGTCAAATAACGGTCGAAATAAACATTTTGCGAAAAATCAAAGGAAATGAGCGGAAGTAGACAAATATTTCGACAATCGACGAACCGACACGAAACTACCATCCGAATGTATGGAAAGCAAAAAAAAAAAAAGAAAAAATAACTAAATACACATGCATATCCGTTGAACGATGAATCTCGCTTGGCGGATGTGAGTTATAGAAAATAAACAAATTCGAAGGAAATAGCGGAAGAGTGAAAGAAATCATTTAAGAAGAAAGGGGAAAAAACATTAAGAGTAAATAATAAGTAGGATATTTGTCTTGTACGTTACGAGAGTGTGGAACACATAACTACTTCATATTGTGCGAATTTTCGTGAGATAAACGAGAGGAAACTGGTATGAAATGCGATAATAATAATAAAAAAATGCAAACAGCAAGGAATGAATTGTAACAAAAATTTGATCGCGATTAACGAATCCGGCGTCCCTTTTACGCAACAGCAAACTGTGTGAATGTAAAATTTGTATTAAAGTAAATAAATTCTCAAAATACTCTTACTTCTGAATTAATTGTATGGTAAAATATTGAGAGATAGAATAATCGTACCCATAGGTTCGAGTTTAGATACGACTCGGAGAAACTTGAAATTACTTTATGGCGACGATTCCAATGAAAGGTTTTTCCGAATGTAAACTAAACGGAAATAAAAAAAATTCGACAAGTTTTCTAAAATATTTGTACGAATTTTTTTTAGCGTCATAAAAATACGAGTGTAAGTTTTCAATAATAAATATCTCGTAAGTTGGGAGTGTTGAATTGAACTCCAAATTTCCACGTGTTCCATCGTTTGTCATTTTGCAATTAATTACCAAAAATTTGAAACCAATCGGAAACGAATCAAGAAAGCGAATAAATTTTGTGATGGGTAATTTTTCAGTTTTTAAATAGTTGAGTGATAGGTCGTGAACAATTATTTAATTTTTATTTATTAATAACTTGAAATCAATTTTTTAATAATTTGCGGTAGAAAATGTATAACATTTCGTTCCTTGTTCTAATAGGCTCACACAAAAAGGAGAGTTTTGCAGTCATTTTTCTTATTTACATATTCTTGGAACGATCAATGCGACATCTATAAATTAAATTAAAGTGAAACATAAAGCTCGATTCATCCGGTAATTCGGTATGAATGCAAATATAACTCATACACAAAAACGTAAGCATCAATCTTACTCCTCAACCGATAATAATACAATATCGACTGACAATAATTGTATTCCAAATTTTTCACAATATTATTTGTGTTGTTCAGATTTGCACAAATTCATTTATTGAATTTATGGATTTTCAGTCTTCAGAGATGCATTTATTATGCGAAATATTGTAAATGCATTTTATTTACGTTCGAGCGAAATATTTTGTACTACAAGCTCCGCTAGAGGGCCAACGTATAAAATATGCGCGACAAGTGCTATCTCTGTTGAAAAAACAGGACGCTAGAAGAGAATGATTTCTTATCAGTTTTTTTTTATCTGCCATAAATTTGAATAATAAAAAATCTGTGGGCAAAAATTTGGCTCATTCCTTCATAAAATAATTGTAAAATCTGTTCTAATGTAGGAGTTCGACTAATGATAAACATACCACACAACGTTTTGTTGAGACTTTCGTGATCGCCGGGTATAACCTCAATATGAGAGGTTGCCGATATAACCTCACGAAGTAGTCGTACCTTTTCGTTTGTTTTGTAAATAAATAATATAAGTGACAATGGAACGAAACGAGGAAGAATGGTCCATCGAGTGTTCAGACGACGAAAAATACGAGGTCGATTCGAAGGTTCGTACGTCAAATTTCAAATTAAAAAATACTTCATTACTCCGACCTTTGAATAATTTAAATACAATTTTACGAAATGTCAGAACAAGTATTTTTTCGCCAAAAATGGTTTATTTTGTTTTTTGACGTCTATCGGTGAATGATTTATTTTGTTTTGAGGTTATGTTACGAGTTATTTTTATATTTTGACAGGAAGGATGGTCTCTCAAGCCAGACGATATAGTAGCTTTGATAGGAGGAATGGAGTGCAATAATCAATGTCTGGAACTGGAGTGGAAGTGTCCAGGTCGGAGAGGACCTTCTCCTTTGCCATCGAACAATCAATTACAGGATCACGGCTTGCAGGACTACAAGTAATGGAACTTTGAAAGAAATGCATAAATCCCAAAAATTAAGATTTTATTAGCACGAGCGTTGTTTTCCAGGCCTGAAGAAAAATCAGACTTTGATTTTATGGATGAAATGTCATCGCCTAGACTACCAGTTCGGAGAACAGGGGAGAGCGCGCCAAAGGGAAGTGCCAAGAAGAAGACTGCGAGTTTCAACGGGGTCCTGTCAACTATGAGGCGTCACAGACGGTTGGAACAACAGGAGATCAATTCGAGTCCCAAGAAGGGAGAACCAAGCTCACCGGGCATGAAGCCCCAGCCGACTTAATTCATTAATGTGGGAAATCAATAATGGAAAATTGTAATCTACCGAACGAGGACGAAGTAAAAAGGACGGATCTTTGAATGGCCTTCAAGCACGGCGTGATAGTCGTGTAAAAAAGGAAAGACTGCATAAATTTCGCTAATCTTGACGAAAGTAAAAAATAAGAATGATAAATGGACGAGCGAGATATCTCGAGACGGCATTCCTTTTATTTTTTTTTTCTTTCTCTTTTGATAATACAAACGCGCACGAACGGCTCGTCTCGTGCATTGAATTTTGGTATATTACCTGTAACAAGGTATTTACGATTATCTCTATCCTCTGTGAGGATGCAATCGGTCGATCATTTGGAAACATTTTTCGATCGACTTTTAAGATTTATTATTTTTCTCTTCTCTTTTCTATCTCGCGATACAGAGCGATTTTCTACAATTTCTCGATATTGCTGCGTATTTGTGACCAATCTAATGATCGATTCAACCAAGCTGCAAGCTACCCCATTGTACAAAGAAAAAGTAAACATTAAAAATATATAATCATGCACTCAGTATAAATAAACGAGAAGTATTTTTATCTCAGTATAAATTTTTTCCATATCTACTTTAATCTCGTAATTCAAACTTTCGTGAGACCCGAATAATTGTTTTAAAAATAAGAAAAAATCGCATTTTTAAATACATTTTTTATTGTTTATGTTCTGTTTCACAGTTAAAATTGATTAAAATAGTATTACATTATCAGATTGTTATTTACAAATGGCAAGAACATTTTTAAGATTTATCTACAACAATTTATAAAAGTATTCAACGACAGTTTGTATTTTTTAATGTACCGTTCATCGGTACTTTGGCCCATTCTGGAAAATCGCGAATTCCGTAAACGAAAACACCCCACGTTGGGAACATTATGAGAATTACTAAGGTACTGTAAATAGCTGGGATACAGCCACCGACGATCATGTTTTTCATCGACAAATTGCCAGTGACCGCGACTATCCCGTTTGATGGTGTACCAACGGGAAGTCGAAATGTGAAGGAACAAGAAAGCGTCGCCGGTAACATGAGGTACAAAGGATGCTGTTCTATCGCCACGCACTTCCAAAAAATAATTTTTCATACTTATTATCAATTTGGAAAAATTAGAGAAAAAAAGAAAATTTCGAAAATTCGATGCAAAACTTGAATGAATAATTCATTAGGAATAAAAAAAATTAGTTATCAATTTTTTACATTAATTTAACTTTCAATAAGTTTTTAATTTCTAATTCCAAAATATTTTTTCGTTTCGGAATAGCGAAGTAAAAATTATAAATTTTCATTAATCTTATTTTGTATACCTCTTGAAACGTTACTTTAATTTTTCATGTGGTTAAATTTATCTTTCAGATTACCATTTGAGCGATGATTGGTAGCATTATGTTGGCGACTCCAACATTCGTTGTTACTTCCGTGATCGTCCCGATGAAAAGACAGACTATAGTGAGAATAATGATCCTTGGGTAATTTTTCAAAGGGGCGAAGGATTCTCCTATCTTCTGTGACAGGCAGGAATAATTGCTCGCCTTGGCAATGGCGAAACCGCCCCCTAGAAGGAACATCAAGCTCCATGGAATTTTCGTGGCCAGAATTTTCCACGTTATCAATCCCTCACCGGCGTGGCTCGGTCTCTTTCTCTCTGGTGATAAAAATTCGTGAAAACTGTGGAAATTTCTTTCTGAAAAGAGGAAACTCACTTCTTTTCCTCAGAGCATTTCTCCAGACACATTCTTTCGGGACAACGAACATTATTATTACGATCAATATCACTGGCGTCGAGTCTTTGATATCCCTAGAAAATTAAACTAGTTGGTCGTAATTAAGAAATTTTTATCAATTTAATTAACTATTTCATCACTGCTTTTTGTTCATCTTTCTTTCTCTCAGTATTTGTTTTCTAAATTTGCTTACACTTTAGATATGATATCAGCCCATCCTGTAGTAAATCCTGGTCTTTTGAAGGACCAAAGTAAAATAATAGTTACAAATAGGAAACAGATCATAAATTCTTGAAAACTCATTGGTCCCAAGCTCTTGTATTTTTCATTAATTATCTAGAGATAGTTTTGGGAAAATTAAAATTAAAATCATGTAACAAAACTACATTTTTTAAATTGAGCGGAAAATCAAATTTTTTTATTTTATTAATTCTTCTTTGCTTTTGAAATGAATATTTTCTTTTTTTTCATACTTGCTTTGCTGCAATCTCGCCCTCTCGACCGATCTTTGCAGCTTTCGCGTCCTGGCTCCCTGGTCTGAATAATCCCATGTAGAATACTAAAAGATATATCCACGTGATAAATACATTGACTATCATTTGCGGAGTGGCCCAAATCATCCACTGGGAAAAGCTGATGGCATCAGCTTGGGGAAATGTCGTCTCGTAAATTCCTTTGAATGTTAAATTCGTCCCGCTCCCAACGAGAGTTCCAGTGCCACCGAAAGTCGAACAATAAGCAGCGGCCAAAAGATACGCTTTCGTTATGTTCGTCGGTTTTGTGACTCTGTCAAATTTTCATGATCCGGAAAATTAAATTTTCGTGATTGTCGTTCAATCTCTCACAATTATTATGATAATATTTTATAAATAATTTTATATTTGCAACACAGATAAATATAAGATAAGATAAAATAAAATAAATTGAAACAATTTTATCAAAGTAATAAAAATGTGATTAAAATATGATAACATAAAAATAAAAAAACATTGAAAAAATAAAATAAAAAAAAATTCACTCACAGTTTCGATGGATCTTCAGGATCTGGAACATCACCTTCGTCGAAAATTCTACACAGCCCTTGCTAAAAAGACATCAAATATACAACAAAATAATGATAAAAATATTCAAAACATAAATAATAGAAATTTGAAATATTTAAAAATAAAGGGAAAAAAATGATTATACCAAAAATTTAAAAAAAATGTGATGAAAACTTAATAAAAAATAAAAGTCACAAACTTTTTCCATTTCGAGCAAAACGGCGATAATAATCGGGACCATGAGGGCAGTTGTGGCTGTATTAGATATCCACATCGAGAGAAAAGTCGTGACGACGCAAAGTCCACCGAGCAGCTTTCGATGACTGCACCCGACGATGGTCATAGCCCTCAGAGCAATTCTCATGTGGAGATTGCTGTGCTCGATAGCGATCGCTATCACGAGGCCTCCGATGAAGACCATAATTGTGTCGTTCATGTAACAGAGGCAGACTTGCTCGGTGCTCAGTATACCAAAACAAGGAAATAGAACGAGAGGTATCAGCGAAGTTATTGGCACTGGTATGCACTCGGTTACCCAATAAATCGCCATCAATATTATCACGTAGCCGCATCTTACTTCCTTAAAATAAACGATAACTCAATTATTTTTATTTATTATTTATTAATATATTATTATTATGTATAAATGAAATATTAATTAAGAAAACAATTGCACAGAAATTTTTTTTAAATTTCTTATTTTTCATTTCAATATGTTCCATTATTTTTTATCAATTTATTATGAAATTTATTACTATCGGTATTAAAAGACTCGTGAATGTTTTTAAGAGTTTAAAATATAATGCTACAGGATTTTTATGATTTTTAAACATACTTACAAATAACTTGGCAAAATTTTAGCAATTTTTTATGATTTCTAAATTGCTATTTTCATTTTTTATTCATTCTAAACGTAATGAATTTTATTATTATCGGTTTGATCTCAAAATTAAAAAAATTAACAATTATTGACACTATTAACATTTAAAATATTAAAGTAACATTGAAATATTAAAAAATTAAACAAAAATAAATAAATAAAATAACGTTTACATGTAAATATTTTGTAAAAAAATGACACGAAATTTTTAACGTTTTCATTATTTAATGAATTTTTTCGAAATGTGTTTCGTATTGTGAACGTACCGAAGTGTCGAAGAGAATTAAAAACGGTGAAAGAACAATGGGACAAGCGAGGGTGACTAGCGAACGCCAGTAGACTTTGCCAAAGTATTGTAGTCTCTTAAGAACAGACAATACCTCAACTTCCGGTGACCTAAGTGGAGGAAGAACGTTCATTTTGAAGGTACATGAGACGTTTTCGGCGAATGCCTAATGAGCCGAGAGAAGAAACTTCTCGTCGTCCGCGCGCGAGTCTTTTCACATTCTCGATATCGTACAAATCCGTAGGAACTTTCGCTAAGGACTTGTCGTTTCGGGAAAAAAATGTGACGAGGCCTTTCTTCTCCCAGCCGGAAGTCCAATCGGGACTCAACTGTTGGCTCTCCAATACGACATCCGTTTCCTCCGTATTTTCCGTACGTGTCTCGTCCTCCATAATTCCTTTCTCCTATCAACTTCTCTTTCATTCTTCGAAGTTTTTTTTCTCAACCTCACGAGATGAGGCTGGAGTTCCTTGAGCTTGCTCTGAACCTTGCTGCTGGAAGGAAAATTCATTTTTCAATTGTTCAAATCAATTTTGAGACTCGAAAAACAATTCTTCATGGTTTAATAAATTTTCTTTTATTTTTTATTTCATTTTGCAATAAGAATAATAATATGATAAATAATAAAATAAATGAATAATTATAATAAAATAAAGATTTTCAATTTTTTATTTTGGAAATATTTTTTATGGTACTTTCGTAAGTTTTTTTGGCAATGATTTTAAAGGATCTTTTATCTGTCGTCGCCAAACGGTTGATAAAAAATGACGAAGAACGTTGCAAAAAAAAAATCGAGTGCCGTCAATCGCGTTTGCTGAAATGTGTCTTTTTTTAATAATTTTTTATCGTCGCGTGAACGCTTTTCTCGACGATAAAAAATTGGGGGGACGAGTGAGTCATTCGCTGATAAATTTCGGTCGACGTTGAGCTGGATATTTCCCTCTTTTTGGCGAAGGAGTGAGTCACACATGGAGAAATACCCTTCGCTGTTTGTTTCCCGTTTCTGCATGTGACTAACCGAAGAGCCCTTGGTTACCAAGTTCAGCAAACTCTGGAACGAGCCAGAAAGTATCCCAGCCGCATTGTACGCAATTAAAAGAAAAAGTTATGCAACATTATTTACTGTGTGAATTTTAATGACATTTTGAGTATTAAAAATTCTTGTCTACAATATAGAAATAACGAGACAACAAGGAAAAACATTTCTCTTCGTATTTCTATATTATTTTCTGTCAACGACATCATTGACACAAATATAAAACAAAAAAATGTATTTTTATAAAAGTAAATTTTTAACCCCGAATATATGTGGGATAAAAAATTACGAGCGTACGAAAAATTCTACGATACAGAGAAAGGGTAAAAAAGGAGAAAAACAAATTGGGAGGAGCTGTCAAAACGAACGGCTTCGTGTACAAAAAACTAAAACGTTAAAAAAGTAAATTGTGATATTTAAAATCTGTAAAATATCCGTAGGGACGTGAAAAAACTAAAAAATATGAAAACCAGCACGAAGCATGAAAAACTTCGCCATACAATACAGAAAACTGAAAGTGAAACAAAAATTTGAAAAAAAAAAAATTATTTCATTCCGAGCGCGAGAGATTAAAAGTCACGGGAAAAAATCCGACAAACAATGCGCATCAGAATAAAACAAAATCGAAGAACTAATTTCGATCTGTCAAAATGAATGGCTTCGATGAACGAAAGAAAAAAAAAATTTAACAAGAAAAAATGAAGGCCAGGTACATAATACGATAGAATGAGATACGATGGGCGGATAAATCTTCTTTGTCCGAAGGGAGGAATTGTTTCGTCGATTGGTGCCCGGGTCGGTATATCGCGTGGATGAACTGTCGCTGAAACGGTGTCTAGCCCGTTCGCCTCGTTGCTGCGAGACAATGAGGGATCGGGTCGGAAAAAGGGCAAAAAAAAGAAGAAGAAAAAAAAAAACGCGGAATGAGCTTGGTACGAAGCTTTCATTCCGGAAGCCTGAGAGCTTGAAAAAAAAATGTCGGAAAAGCGAGAAGGAGGAAAAAATATGGTTGAAAAAAAGAGCGAGATAAAAATCGCGGATCAGGGGGAAAAAAATGCTAGACAGGATACAGTACGGTTTTTCAATTTTCTCGTTCCATCCCGCTGTCGAGACTCCGTCTAGTAAAAAATAAAAAAAAAACGAGAAAAAAAAGAGACAAGAGGAAAAGAGAATGAGGTAGGAGGTGAAAAAAGTGAGACTAAGAGTCTCGGAACGAGCCTTCCGCGTCTGGGGTGGAAGAAGCGCGAAAGGGTTGCTGGGAAATGTGGCGAGGGAGGAAAACTGGCGGGGGGCGGGGGGGGAGGGGGATGAGGGAGGGTTGGAAACTCGCGGGAATCGACTCGTGTGTTTCACGCGATCCCACACGTCACGCTTCACCGGGTTGATGAGAACCCGTTTCTGGGGTAAGAAGGAAAAAAGACGAGGTATACGTGTGTGTGTGTGTGTGTGGTGAGGGACGAGGAGGACAGATGTATATATACGAAGGGGTGGAGGAGCTTTTAAGGGGGATGAAATGAGGAAAGAGCGAGAGGAAGGGGGGGGGGGGTCGAGAGGTAAACCAGAAAGCTCGAGGAGAAACAGGTTGATAAACAGAAGGAGAGGGGGGATGAAAGGGAGAGTCTTGAAATAGGGGTAGAAATATTTATATATATGGAGAGAGGCTTAAAACAAAGGAAAAAAGCCGCTAAGATGGGAAAGAAGAGGTAAAAACAGGGAAGTAATAAAGACGAGGGGGAAGACGGGGGTGAGAGCTTTTCTGGGTTGGAGGGGGGTTGCAAGAAACGAGAGATGAGGAACAGAGAGGAGAGAGACAGATAGCAAGGGAAGATTTTCGAGTGAATGGCGAGAGGGAAAATCGAAACGGAGACAAGGGGGATGAGAAAAAGTAGAAAGGGGAGAGAAGAGCTTTTTTGAAGGGGTGGAAACGCGACGATCGAGGAAAGATTTTAGAGGAACTCGAGACAGAAAATCGAAAGAGGGACAAAGAGGGATGGAACGGGCCTTGAGGGGGTGGAGGGAGACGGGAGAACGTGAGAGGGATGATTTTTGAGTGAAAAGAGCTTCGAGAGGGTGGAAAAAGACGAGAACACCTGGAGGGAGGATTTCGGAGCGAGGAGCACAAGGGAGAAAATCGAAAGTGCAACGAAGAGGGTTTCAGAGATGAAACGAAGAAGGGATGAAGAAAACGGGGGAGGAATGATTTTCAAGTGAGAAGGGGTGGAGAAGGAAAATCGTAAGATCGAGCTAAGGGGTGGAAGAACGCTTTCGAAAGGTTGAAAAGAGACGAGAATACGATGAGGGAGGACTTTGGACTGAGGAGTGCAAGGGAGAAGATCGAAAGTGCAATAAAGGGGGATTCAGAGGTAAGAAGAAGAGAGAAACTACCGAGAGGAAAATATTTTCTGAGAAAAAGAGAGAAAATCGAAATTTAGACGGAGAGGGTGAAAAGGGGTGGGACGAGACAACAGCTTTTCAAGCAAAGTGCGAAGGGGGAAGTGGAAAAGAGAAACAACGCACGAGTGCGAGGTCCAAGAAATAAATAGGAAAAGAAAAGTAAGGAAGAGAGAGGGATGAAGGATAGAAAATTGAAAGTGCGACAAGGAGGGATGGAGGCCTCGGGGGAGGGAGAAAATATTTTCTAAGAAAGAGAGAGAAGATTGAAACATACCTGGAAGAAAAGAAAAAAGAAATAGAGGGATGAAATATAGATAGAGGGGTGGAATGAGACAACAGATTTTCAAGTAAAGTGCGAGAGTAAAAATATGAGAAAAAGAGAGACTAAACGTGAAGTAAGGTACAAAAAGCTAGGAAAATAAAAATAAGAGAGGAAGAGGGATGAAAAAGGAGGATGAACGATTGAAAATCGAAGCAACAAAGATGGGTGTATTAGGCTTTTGCCTAATATACATCCATCTTTGAAGAGAGAAAAAGTGTCGAGGAGGATAATACTTTCTGAGAAAGAGAGAGAAAGTCGAAAGAGGAAAAAAGAAAGAGAGGGATGAAATGTAGACGAGGAGGGATGAAAAGGGGTGGAATGAGTCAACAAATTTCCAAGTACGAGAAAGTAGAAAAGAGAAACTGAATGCAAAGGAAAGTACAGCAAACATAGGGAAAAAGATAAATAAGTAAGCACGAGGGATGAAAAAGGGGGATGAAGTACAAAAAAATCCAAAGTGCAACAAAGAGAAAGGAGAAAAATACCAAGAATGTAATATTTTCCAAAAAAAAATCTCCACGAGGAATCAAAAATAAAACCAACAACAAAGAGGGGGATGAAATACCCGAAAATCACAAAAGATCAACCAACAAAAACATTTTCCAAAATTCCCAAAACAAATCACAAACACATCCAAACATTGAAAACCCTCGAAACAAAATTTCCAACCTCAACAGGAAAAATCCAAAATAAAAACAAAGCGCAACGGCCGCTCAACGCGGACACGGGGGAAACAAGAAAAAAATATAGAAACGAGACCGAGAGGGATGAAAAAAAGGGGGACGAAGGAGGGGGGGGGGGGGAGAAGGGGGGGGGGGGGGGGGGGGGGGGGGGGGGGGGGGGGGGGGGGGGGGGGGGGGGGGGGGGGGGGGGGGGGGGGGGCGGAAGAGGAGGGAGGTCTTCGAACCCCTCGGCCAGAGTTCCCTGGGTTTTAGTCTGCATTGCGCATTCACGAGACAGGCGCATCGTGACGACGCCGCGACGCCTGCGAAGCGCCGTCACCCTCTTGCACGTCCTTTTTATCGTCGACACCCGGAAAAACTCGCACATGTTACCTTTGAGATAGAAAAAATAAGAGAAGGAAAAGCGAGAGAAAGAAACGAATAAAGGGGGTGGAAAATATAATTGTTGCAACATATACATATCTCATGTATGTACATCAAGCATTTCCGGAACCGCGAATGCGCTGACTCTCGCGACTCACTCTACGGTTAAAAAATCGCACAAACGTCCTCGCACACGCTCCGACGAGCCACGAATGCGAAAATCCACCCTCACGCACGGAGAATCCCTGAGATATCCATTCCGCGCGCTCTCGCCGTACCAACGACATCTCCGGTCGAATCATTTTTCTCTTCATCCCTCTCCGTCGATCTTTTTTTCAATCCCCTACCCTGCGCGCGAACACTCGAGACCGGGATCATTTTCACACGGGCCAATATATTCTCCGGTTCTCCGCCAAACACACTCGAACCATCGAGGCCTACATTCCGGAATCGAATAAGAGAGGGAGAAACGCTTTTGGGTGGCGACTCGTGAGATCTGTCATCCTCCTCGAGCATTCCTTCGAGGATTCTTCAAACAGCTGTGAGTATACTTTCGATTGTTCTTCTCCCTCGTCTCTCTTTTTGGGAATTCGCTTTCGATTATTAAAATCTTTTGGGGGTGAGAATTTATTCAAAATACAGCCTTTGAGAATTTTTTTTTTTTTTTTTACAGTCAATTGGTTTGGTTAATTGAGTTAGAAATTTAGTTAATTCAGTTAGTCGTCGGAAAGTTTTTAATTTTGTGAGTTTGCTTTTAGTATTTCGTATAATTAGTGTTGTTTCTTTGATTGGACTTTTTCTTGTGAAGTGGAATTCAATTAATTAAGCTGGAAATTCAGTCTCAGTCGACTAAAAAGGATTTAAGTTTTTATTTTTGTTAAATTATTTTGTGAGTTGTGTTGCAATTAAATTGTGGAAAAATGTTGTGCTGTTAGGAATAAACTGATAGTACAGCTGTTGAAAAAATTCTTTTTTATAATAATTTTGTGAGATTTTTTTTTTGATTTTATTATTTTGGAAATTGTGTTATTTACTAAAAAGTCAAGAGCTTTATATTTTAGGACAGTTCTCTGTGTACCGAGAATAATCGATATCGAAAAAAATGTGTGTTTGTGATATTTTAAAATTTGAACTTGGTTCAAAATGTTTTTTTGTTCAATTTGAATAATTTTAAGAATATATAAAACTAAAATAACATACTTTTAAGAATCTTACATGGATAATGATATTTTTTGTTTAAATAATGATGAATTTTAGAAAATGTGTTACGATGCTGCCAAGTGTATGCAAAATATTGGCCCGACTCGATTGGATTTAAAAAATAATCGACAATTAATTTTTTATTTAATTTCTTTCATGTATAATTAACTTCATTAGTTTAATTTCTTAATTATTGATTGTTAGAGCTAAAAAGAAATTGGAACACAGTAACTCTTAATTGATTTTTCCTCGATATAAATACGCGTTTCACTATTTAGCACTTGTGTTTTTGACAGCTAGCAGAAAACTTAAGGCATTGACACACGTGTGAGGTCGGCGCTTTTAATTAAGCGAGCGTGGGACGAACGATCTATAAATAGAAATTTATAACAGGGGTGAAAGTTCCGAAGACGAGCATTTTTTGCGTATGGAATTTTTGTTGGAGATAAAATTCATTAAAAAATGAAAAATACTTTATTAATAAACGATTCATGTATTATCACGACTTAATAAATAAATTCGAGAAAACCAAAAACAAAAAAATTTTAACTTAAATCTAGTTAAATGACTAAGCAATTGATAATTTATCTTTAATAAGTTATTCGCGTGTTATTGAACCCAGAATCGATATAATCAATCGTTACCGACATTAAAAAAGAACTAAAAACTGAAAAAATGAAGTTTAAAAAAAGTAAAAATTAAAAATAACAAATTTAGCAATAATTTGAAAACTTAAATTTAAAATTGCAATAAATATTAAATCCACAATGAATTTTGTCCTTTGTCTATCGTTAGATCCTACTGCAAAAGCTCAACTTTGAGCTCGGCTTAGCGCCTGCCAATCGTTCTTTATTGATGAATCGTTAATTATAAATGCTTTCCCTGAATCCCAAGGGAAGTAGACATCATGGCTTCGATCTTTTCATTTATGACAGTGTGCATGTATACAAAGCACGCGATATACTCCCGAGCTCGTCCTGCCTAAACGATGGAATACATTATGTAGACAATAAACTATACGTGCACAACGAATATATGAACACAAATTTCAAGTAAATATATACACGTCGTTGTTGTTACCAAGTGCATAAATTCATATACCCGTACATAAAATATTGGAGAAAATTTACATTGCCAGTTCATGTGGATTTTCTCTCTAAAAATAGAAAAATATATATTAGAATAAGGATATGCATTAAAAACGTATTAATTATTTTGGACGTATAACAAATTTTAATTACACTTTTGTTTACTATTTTCGATTTTAATTGTACAAACTAAATTATTAATTATTAATGTGGAACTCTTTACATAAATAAAGAATAAACTTCGTAAATAGTTTATATAAAAATATAAAATTTTAAAATGAATATTTTCATTTGTCCTAAACTTTATAAGTTGTAATCAGGTTCAACGTAATGTAGGAACATTTTGAAGCAACTCCAACTTTGTTGTTGCTAAGTAGATAAATCCTTAACGCGTGCATTAAATACTGGAGACTAGAATCCCCTGGGACATTCTCATAAAACGGATAATATCACATTTTTTCATAATTTATTTAATTAAGTTTCTCTAACTAATTCTTTACCACAGGTTATCATGACAGAATAATTACAGTTTTTAAATAATTTTTAACTAGTTATTTACTACTTTTGATACGAGTTGGTGATTATTTAGAATAATCGATCGTTAGAAAAACAAGACAGAAACTTTTCAACTAAAAAATGTTAGACACGAATTTCACTCAACAAACTGATCACGAACGTAAATATTTTTGCATAATTGATAAAAGTGCAATTATTTTTATATTATTAGGGCAACAATTATCAAGATGAAAAACAAAACAAATATGTTTACTAAATAAAAGATACGAAATTTTAATAATATAAATCATTTATTATAAATAAACAAATTTTTAATAAAATAAAATTTTGAAAATAAAAACAAAATTCAACAATTAAAAATAATAAAATTGTTCATAACATGGAAAAAATCTAAAAAAATGGTAAAACGTATAACTTAACATGAAAAGACGTGCAAAAATGTTAATACGGATGAAAGTCCTCGAGTCTCTATGCAAATCTGGATAAAGGAAAGGACTGCGCGGAGAAGAGGCTCAAGTTTCGCTACCCAGCGATAATCGTTACGCCCTTATTCTTGGCAGGACGAGACTCAGGGCGTCTGTCTTGATTATAAAGGCGACAGGAGCTTCACGGTGTCATCGTATATATACATGACGGAGTTTTCGCTCGCATGTGCACAAAGGTATCTCGGGTGTAGTGGCGTTGTACAATGCAGGTACGAAGCGTACAGACCGAGTCGTAAGGGCACGAGAGGGGCGACAGTAGGCGCCGTGTTATCGATCCCACGCAATATTCGCTTCGGTCCGCGTACCTTCGACGTCCCTTTGCTCCTTGCACTCCTCATTCGATGTTTTCAAAAAGTAAATAAACATTGTACATTATTTTTGTTTCACTCAAAGAAAAATTAAAAAATTTATCCGTACGATGTCTAATTTATAATTTGTTGGAATTAATATTTTTTTTATCCTTATTTCACATTTTAGAGAATTGTTACACATAAATCATTTCTCATTTATAGAATTTAATATAAACATTTTGGTAGAGACGTTTAATTTATAAATTAGCGAATTTAATGTTTTTTTTGCTTTAATCATTTATTACTTTAAATATGTTACAAAACATCATTGTTTCTGAGATTATTATTTTTTTTTTGGAAATATTCACACGACAGATGTTCAATTAATAATTCAATGAAATCGATATCTTTTCCAGACGTCTTTTTTTACTGCTTTTGTTTTTTTTATTTCACGTTTCGAACGATAAAGAAAACGAATTTATTGTGCATTATCTATACGAGGTCATGATTTTTAAAAATACTTTTTAACAGACTCATTAATTCGTCAATTTTTTATTTCCTGTTCCACTTTTTGAAAAAAAAGTAATAATATACAACGCGTCGATATTTTAATTTTTTTTATTTTTTATTGAGTTCTGTATATTTTTTATCGCGCCTTCAAAAACTTCGAGTTCCTTGTTCACTCTTCATTACATCTTAATCATAAATAATAATCAACGAGATGAAAAATGAAAAATTATCCACTGGAGATAAGGGACACGTTTTTTACGACGAAAATTTCATTTTGATTCAACATCAAGAATTCGGGATTAGCAAACTTTTCCTTATCATCACAGTCGACTGGATGGTGAAACTTGGAGCCGGCTCTGATCCACCCTGGGACAAAACCGACGGGGAAATGAAGTTAATTGAGTGAAAAATTGATTTACTCAGCCGCAAACGGGGTTGATAATATCGAGGGTTGAAGGATCGAGTTGCCACACGGCGTTATCGCCCTGAGAATTGGGACTCGAGCGAACTTCTCGTTAGGGTTCTCGCTTTTTTTCCTCTCTCCGGCTGTCAACCGCAATCAGGAAGGAATTTAATCATTTAACCATGTCATCGAAATTGTAAACTCATTTTTTTGAAATGTACGAATATTTTTTAATCCCACAAGAAAAAAATGTTAAATTGTTCGGATTCAAACTCGAATTTCAGTCCGAAAAGGTATAATAAATAATAAAAAAAAATTCAATTTTTTTACTCTTGAGATTTTTTTCCAATTTTCATTTCAGGTAGAAAAATTATTATTTGCAGGAAACTAAAATGAAAAATTGATCCCCAGAATTTTGATGCTTATCCAAGTTCTATTCTGGTCTGTAAACAGCGGGCTAAATTTTCGCGTGAGGGCTTCAATTAAGGAGGCAAGGAATAAAAAAATGTAAGCATAGATGTAGGATAGGCTCTTCCGTTTTGTATCGCTGGATAATGATCCACGCGATATATTCTTAGCCCGTATATATATTGGTATCAGTTGAAGATAGGGACAGCAGGAGAAAGAAAGCGAGTTCGCGTTTAGATCGCGTTTCGTGAAATTGCAGCTCGAGGGTAGAGTTTAACGGGCTCCGGGGAGCAGACTCGATTTTCCTCTGTCGAGACGATTGGTCAGATTAATCTTCAAGCGTATCGAGGTCAGATCGATTTTAGTGATAAAGCTCTCTCTCTCCCTTTATCTCTTTGTGTTGCTTAGCTACTAGCCAAAGTTTTACTCTTTTCCAAACTCGGTGCAAACTGGTCAATTTACACTGACGATGGCCAAAGCCAACAATCGAACCCCAAAAGTTTGCTTTTCGACTTCCGGGAAATTATTACGAGGACGTTGATAAGAACTTTCTCGATTTGGATCTGTATGTACTTGAGAAAATAGAGACATTTTTACAATTGGCGAAAGATCAGAGAATTTTTTTATATTATTCGTTGAAATTGTGACAAAATGTAATCAAGAAAAATTTGTTATCATTTGGTTTTTCGAAATAAGTTTTAAAAAATATTTTTTAATTTACTAAATAGTATTTGATTTTTTATCATCAGAATATGTTTCATTAGAGGTCAGTATTTTTTAGCCAAAAATATGGGAGTGAACGATTGGTAACGATTGATAAAAAATTTACATATATCTAGGGGGAGATGCAATCAGTTGAGTAGAAATGGAATTTTTTCTATTTTTTTTAGAAACGATTCTTTTAACGAAATATTTTTAAAAAAAATTTATTTATTTATATTATTTTTGATGTTTTTACATATTACAAGAAACCTTATTTGAATAATTAGTCAGAACAAATTTGATCAGCAGGTAAAAAAGTTAGTTTTGTACAAAATCTGATAAAGTTCAGTTGAGTACTTTTTGAGTGACACGTTCAACGAATTTCGAAAATGCAATTTCGCAACAAACGTTTACTCGCTGCAACACCGAGGAAGATGAATCACGTCCAGACGTTATAACTTTCTAAGGGTTTCAAATTTTGCTTCAAAACTTTGGGATGGTGAACTTGAAGTGTTTGACTAAAACTTTGCGACAAATATGGAATTTTCGAAAGCTCGAATTGTGTCTTCTGTATATCAAACAAAAGATAAAATCGCAAAAAAAATTTTAAGTACATACCAAAACTCCTGAAAATTCTATTAACAATTTTTAAAATATAAAATTGAATTTTTTTTAAATTCGCTACATCTCCACCTTTGCAACTACATACAAACGAACAAAATTAATCTAATTATAAAATTTTTTAAGAAATTTCAAAAATGACTCAAAATGTCAATTTCACAGTATGTGAGAATTTTCTGATAAATAATAAAACTATTTACAGAAATACATATTTGTAATCAAATTACCCTCATTCATTTTTACGATAATGGAACGAAGTGATGACACGAATATCAGGAATGTTGAAATTGAGCGATAACATTTTTTCAGTTTCAGTAAAAAGGCAGCCAATTAACAAAAATGTGGGGCAGAGCGAACATAGCAAAGTCCATCCTTCTCGTATTGGGATGTGCATGCATTTTACTACCAAGCTGCGAGTGTGAGTAAAGACAAAATGAAAAAAAAGTACATAGTAAAAAAAAACGTAAAATTTTGCATAACTCGTATCGTGCCAAGTTTGCACGTGTAATAAAAAAAATGGGGAATGTTAAATCGATAAATCGATCGCAGGCGCGGAGCCAAGCACAGCCGAGATCGAGTCTGAAGCAATTTTGGAACGAGCGACCGCGTGGCTGTGGACTCAACGCGACAAGGATGCCGGATGGGGCAACGATACACACAGAGTCTTGCTCGCCCTGAGACTCGCGAATCTCTCTCACGACGAAAATCTTCCATCCCCAGCTGCAGTCGAGATGCAGCTCAGCGGAAAGCAAATGGAACTGGAAATAGTTTTGCTCCTCTGGAGGTAAATTTTCTCATTATTTGTTCTTTATATCAGGCACTCGAGGCGTTCGACGAAGACGTAACCCTGACCTCAGGCAACTTTTGGCATCGACGTGCGGATAAATTCAAGACGATTTTTCCTCCTTGGGCTTAAGCTTGATTAAAAATTTTATTTTTTATTTCTGATTTTAAGTTTTTATCATTTCTATAAGATTACTGCCAACTCTTGACGACGAATAATCGTCTGGATAAATTGAAACATTGATTCTTCTTGCAGGGTTGAAGCTTGATTTCAATCAATTTTGGAGAGCTTTTACATCATTTTTATGAATTTCTGATCTATTGATCGTTAAGATAAATTCAAACTTAAAAATATTCTTGCCCTGTGAATTTTTTTTAAATTTTTAACGAGCTCTTATATAATTTTGATTAGTTAAGGTAAATCCTTGTCGTCGACTAATCGTTGAGGATCAACGTGAACTTTCATTTGTCCTGTTGACCTGAAGCTTGATGATTTTTTTTTAATTTTAATTTATTTCGTTAAGCTTAAGGACAGCTTTTACATCATTTTTTTATGAATTACGCAATGAAGCCATTTTACAGACATTATCTAATGCGCTTAATGAAATGAGGCTCCATAGAACAAACTTGAACTGTGATTAAGTGAAATTGGATTGATGGGCTATAGAGCCCGAACACCCTCAGAGTCTATGTCTCTTACTCCTGTCTCAGAACTTCGGTGATGAAGAAAACGTGGTTGATCGATTCCTCATTTATACTGCTGTCTTCTTTTTATTTTAGTTATATATGAGAACGTCGCTGATCTATATTAGTCGGAGAATGCCAATTTGTTCACCTTTTTATTAAAGCTTTTTCTAATTACTAATTTATCAAGAAACTTTTTACAAAATTTCGTAATTTTTCATTTCATTTTTCTTTTTTTCATTTCTGGTACTAATTACTGTTTGTTTAAAAGTTGTCATCGAACAAATCTGGTTCTGGCGAAAAAAAAAATAAAACGAGTTCTTTTTAGCGGTTTATCTTTCAATGCTTCTCTGTCAAATTCTCATATCCGAGGGGTAAGAAATGTTAACGCAATAACAATTTCAATACCCGAAACGTTTCAGTGGATATGAGAATGCGGCGTATTAATTGAGAGGAAGCATTTATGAAGCTTCTGGACGAGGTCTATGAGAATTGA